>JBBPML010000364.1:0-24817 GCA_038090275.1 Austroboletus novae-zelandiae | reverse complement strand
AGTACAACTGCGGATACTGCGGATGAGTCACGCTAAATAGGTAAGCAATGATAAGGGAAAAAGGAGGAATAATAAGTGGCTCAAGCGGGACTCGAACAGCGAGAGCAATGTCTGTAGGGGAACTAGCATAAGGGTGAAGGGAAAAGAGTAGGGGTATAAGCGAATCATAACAGTTATTCTCATTTCGCTTATTTCATATTCCTTTTTCATCATGGACCTAATCACCTCCCTTGATTCACCATCTGGATCTAGTATTTTCTCTTACATATATTCTGATCTCACTTATACCATAGGCTGTTGTATTATCTCATGGACCACTCCTAGTAGTACTTTCACATCAGCTATAATACTACTTAAATACCCACCTTAAGTGGCCATTGTATTCAGCTAAATCTGTGCAATTATACGCAGTGTTTGGTCTCACTCCAGCATGATGGTTCTGCTGAGATTCTACTAGGATTTCCTACAGGACTTTATGTCGCCTTTGAGGATACTCTGAGAGATCAGACATTGCACATGTATAATACTCTGAATCCATACAATATGGTGGGCAGATGGTGGGGGTGCCTTGCTGCATGGTAGCAGAGATACTGTATGAGGAGAGCTAATTTTTTTGTTATGCATGCACAACATCTGATCTCTCAGAGTGTCCTCAAAGGTGACATGAAATTCTGTAGTAATCTTAGTAGAGTCTTAGCAGAACTGTCACACTGGAGTGTGACCAAATACTACATATAATTGTGCAGATTTAGTTGAGTACAATGACCACATAAGGTGGGTATTTAAGTAGTACTGTAGTGAATGTGAAAGTACTACTTGCTACAGTCCATGAGATAATACAATGGCCTATGGTGTAATCAAGGTCAGAATGAATAAGGAAATACTAGATCTGGACAGTGGATCAAAGGAGGGAATAAGGTCCATGATGAGAGAGGAATATGAAATAAGCGAAATGGAAGTAACCATATTAATGTGGTCAGAAGTCTAAATAGGAGAACAAGTCATAAAAGGAATTACCAAGAAGGGAAGAGTCCATGTTGGATGAAAAGGAATAGAATAAGTCATCATACAGGGATTCATAATCCTCAGAGAACATAATCCTGAGACATTCCTCCAGTAGGCTGCCGTAGCAAGCATCCATTAGAATACTTATAACACTTAGTTATACTTTTGCATCAGCCATTGTACATCTTATATACCTGCCCTATGCAGCCTATGTACCCCAGCTAAATCTGTGCAATACTATGCAGTGTTTGGTCTCACTTCAGTGTGACAGTTCCACTGAAACTCCTAGTGAAATCTACAGAACTTAGTGTCATCTTTGATGACACTCTCAAGAGGTCAAACATTGCACATGCATAAAAATGGTTACAGATATAAATGAATATCATGGTTTTACCACATCTTACTATAAATGTAGTAGACTTTTGTCATGTCAAGTCCTAATGAAATATAACTTTAACTTCAACATGGGCAACACAAGGGTATACCCAGCATCACATAGTGACAATGAGGGTGAGAACAAGGTCATGGGCAATGCAAGTGCAGTCTCAGTAATGACACAATCATGACAATAACTAGCCAAGCTGTGACCACAATAATGGAATTGCAGCCATGATGTGGATATCACACTGGTAACAATAGCTGCCACCACAATGACACATTCATGATCAGCAATGCCAATGATGACTTGCCTATGTACACTTTTCCAATCTGTACTAGTGTTTACATTTGAAATTTACTACTCTAATTGGTACTAAAGCCTTGGCCTGAGCCAGGTCTTTGAAAGCTGTGAAGTCAGGCTTTTGGGGCTCATGGCTTTTGCCTGAAATAAGTAGAGCCAAAGCCCACCCAAGCTGAGCCAAAGCCGTGGCTTTCGAGCCAAGCCGGGCCCGAACAACACTAGGTCACGGTGTCGATGTCTTCACTCTTCGGCTAACTGTGACCTACTGCTCCTGACAATGAACATTCAGGCACCAGTAGGTCTCATCCTTACTTTCCGGTTCGGGTTACCAGTCAAATTTTACATATTACGCCGCCAAAGAATCATCGGCAGCCATAAGGTCGCCGTCTTGTTGCCTTGCCAGTAGCATATTGTTTTTGTCGTTTTGTGCCACAGACAGACTGTCGAAAGTTTTGCATTCCGATTCTAAAAACGTACTCCGTACGTACGTAAATACAGGCTCGCTTACTGTCGATGTCATAAGTACATATTGTATTTCCGCTCAAGCACCGAAGCTTACAGGGTCCAGTGATTTAATTGTGGTCGTCTGGAGCTGTCCTGCCAGCCGTCACCGAGGCTGAGGCTCCAAGTAGGCTGTAAACCGATTGGCCGCTGCTTGTAACTAAAAATTGACAACGGTGTTACCTTACACTGGTGGCCTGCCAGTACGCTTAAGTACCATGAAGCTGTTCGAGTCGGTTGATTGTCGCGCCGGTCGCCGGAGCTAATCCCGATGGGGTCTAAGCGGAGGAAGGAAAGCAGTGATCCTCGAGTTCAATCGATAATTTGATGGAGTTTGCTTGGCCAAATGTTTCTTTTCCTCCGCTTGTCCCCGCATCAGAATCGGGCGTGGAAAAACCATTCATTTCCGACCGCGGTGCGGTGAAGGAGCTCGGGATCGCGTGCAGCCGGGGCACCACTGCCATGACTTGGATTCCGATCCACGCGACGGATTACCATCCATACCGTATCGGCAAGGATTTATTTAAGTAAAGCCCCAATGTGTTTCCTTTAAATACACCCAACAGCGGGCACCATCTCTCAAATCTCCTCGCTTTCTTCTTTTATTCAACCCTCTCCCTTTTCATACCGCAATGGGTCGTGACTTCCACAGCCGCTCTGAATCTAGCAACGCTGCCGCCACGGTGCCTGATACTGAAGTTCAAGAAACCCCCATCGATGAATCCAACGCTTCTTCTAGCTCGGAGACTCGATCCCCAGAATCCCTCTTGAATCCCGGTGTTTACTATAACCCACGTCTGGACCCCAAAAATTTCTTGGAGGGCCCCCTCTCCACGGATCCTGCCACCCGCCTTCGTCAGATGCTCGCTCGGCCAGGCATTGTCGTGCGTTCTAATGCGGTCCTTTTCTTCGGTCGTGTTTCATCTAATTCCACCTGAAAGATTGCCCCTGGCATTTGTGATGGCATCAGTGCCCGGTGTGCACTCGAGGCAGGCTTTGATTGCCTGTACCAAAGCGGTGCTGCAACTACCGCTTCACGGCTTGGTCAACCAGACGTTGCCATTGCGACGTTGAATGACTTTGTGGAGAGCGCGCAGATGGTTTGCAGCTTGAACCCCACCACGCCCGTAATCGCCGATGCAGACACAGGGTACGCCATCTTGATCCTCTTTTTCGTGTCGTTTCTCATCTTCCATCCTATTTACACAGTTTTGGTGGGACGGCAATGGTTGCTCGTACTATATGCCAATACGTACGCGCTGGTGTGGCAGGTTTGCACATCGAGGACCAAGTCCAGACGAAGCGTTGCGGACATCTGATGGGGAAGCAAGTCGTTTCCCGGGAAGAGTTTATCACCCGTATACGGGCTGCAGTCATCGCTCGTGATTCCATCCCTGGCGGTTCCAACTTTGTGCGTATCAGCGAACGCGCTAATAACCCCTTCGCTCATCGTTTTATAGGTTATCATTGGTCGTACAGATTCGGCTCAAGTTCTTGGTATGGATGAAGCTGTAACACGTCTCAAGCTTGCAGCAGATGCAGGCGCCGACGTTTGCTTCATCGAGGGTGTCAAGACGGCTGATCTCCTCACATCGACTGTGAAAGCACTGGCTCCCAAGCCTGTTCTCGTCAATGTCATCTCAGGTGGTCTGACACCATCCTTTACTTGCAAAGAGGCGGAGGCACTTGGTGCAAAAATCATCAGTGAGTTATCTACGTCCGTTGTTCCGTCGTGTGCCTGAAACGGTTCTAGTCTTCTCTCTGGTCTCCGCCGTTGCTGCAGTACACAGTATTCGCGCGGCAATGGAATCACTGAAAAAGACGGGTACTGATTTCACGTCCGCCCGCAGTATGGACCCAAAATCGTTTTTCGAAGTCATGGGTAAATTTTCCCGCACCACATTTTGAACATTGGTGCTTATCGCTCCGCTAGGTCTCGCCGATGTTGTCAGTCTCGATACGCGTGCGGGCGGAAGTGCTTTCGATGTCGTTTAAGCCCAACCCTCCTCTTCTTACCTTCTCGCGCGTTGTTTTATATTTTAAATCATGCTATGTAACACAAGACATATCAGTGTAGATGCCCTGCATATATATCTTTACCTCTGTAGTGAGAACAGAGACAGTGTTTGGAGGTGTAATGGTTTCCTTTGATGAATACAAGTTAGACTAGCCTCGGAAACTATTCCATGTGACCCGGAGGACAAAGGATTCGGAAATAGATGAAATTCGGTGATCACATACACATCTACAAGTTTCTTGAAACGCGATATGTATATTGCTTCACTAGGTCTGCCACTGTCTGTGCTCCACGTCCGTAATCATTGACTCGTTCTCATGAAAACAAAACTTTCAGTGAAAGATGCAAGGCCGTATGCGGTGCGGAAAAATATATACATATGTATCTGATTTTCAGCAACTTCATGGCGCTGATATTATCCCTCGCTCTGGAAAGGAAAAATGAAATAATTTCAAACTCTTTGAATCGAGCGTGCCTCAGGCTTCAGCAGCGCCCCTCGGGCCCCTCGAGATTAATCAGTCGAGAAAATGGGTGCCTTGAACACAAGACATCCAATGCGTAAAACATAGCTAGTCTTGGCCTAGTCACCTACCATAAACTGACATGAGGTGCAACCAAGCAGTCAACGAGAGCACACCTTGTCACGAAGAGAAACGTGTCACCTAAAGAGTCGATGAACGGAGACCGTCACGGAGTATAACGACGTTCGGGGCATAAAGAACGAAGTAGAATTCTCGCCTCCTTGCCAACTCCTGAACAACCCACCTTCGCTGTCCTCCCTATTGACATGCCTATATTTCATGAAGCTGCTCGCCATCTCTTCTATTCTCTTCGGTGCCGTGCCGACAGTCCTCGGCCAAACGATCGAGATTGGTGCTCCCACTGCGCACGCTAACCTGTATTCGGAAAAGATTTCACCGCTAGAATTGTCCTCCCTGTAGGTGCTCAGAGTAAATGGTATATATTCACAAAAGTTGATCAATGGTTTCAGGGATCGATAATATATTGCCAGCAAGTTGGCATTACTCTCGCGATCGCAAACTGCAAGAATAACGTCTGCCCAAACCCGACCCAACAGCTTGGAAACGTCCTCATGCTGGCTCCTGGAACCCGACTCCACATGTATCTGGCGGGAACTACCAGGACTTTCCGCTGCAGGTTCCAGCCAGCATGGCAATAGGGCCTGCAACCTTCACTTTAACACATGTTTACTTGAGGGGGTACGTGGCCGTGTCCCATTTCTTCCGCAGAAAAAACTAAAGCACGAGGACCATTTTCCAGGCTGACCCATACCCGTTGCTTGAGTACCGCATCGTGTCTGTGAACATCATGCGAGAGAAAATTACTCGTAGAGGCATGTTTCGGTATGAATTATTGTATTCCAGTTGATTCGCATGCTTGTGTCTCGTATGTTTTGAAAGGGGCTGGCTCAGGTACTTAGTATTGTGAATACTTACCGTATAATATCGACCGTTGATATGTTCCTGATTGAGTAGATGAGTCACTGGTAGTCCATAAATGACATCAAGGTAACGCACAAGGACGATCATGTTGAGGATGCGTCATTTGGGTCGTGATTTATTGGTGCCAGTGGACGGGTTGGCTAACAAACAATCGCGTCCTTCCAACAAGGTACACCACGAACCTTGTAACCCTAGTTGATTGACCCTGAGTTCAGGCTGGTTGCAACATGATCCAGTTCCAACCGTTTGGGGAAGGAGATACGAGATCACGCTCGGCATCCTCAAGCCGCGCCTGTATATACGCCATCTTGTTGCAATTTGAGGCCCTGGGAGGAACATTCAAGCTCCTTGTTTCTTGTCGTGTGATGAAAGTGTTGCCCCTTGTTGACTCGCAACCTCTGAAGGGTCATTGCAAGGACTGTGGTATGTATCCAATGAGTGTTTCCCCTCCATCGCGGACGAAGCTGACCACTAAATCCACCTTGCAAGGTAGAAAACTTGAAATGATCGATTCTGCAGAGTCTAATCTCCAGGAGGACCGATCTATATGCCTATCGAAGACATACGCCTGTGGATACGATGGGGCATGTGGAACACCAGAATGACAACCCTGCGGGGGCAAAGACTCGAGCGCACCCAAACACAAAAACGAGAACGCGAATGAGACTGAGAAACTACATATCATTAGAAACAGGGGAGAATACGACGATACATACCTGAGCAACTCGGACAACTCAACGCTAGCGTGGTTTACTGTATCACGTGATCGATCCATGATTTGAATTGCTGGGTTTATCTCGACCCACTTTTTACTCCGCTGCTTGGTACGCTTTAGTGCAGCCAATGATTGAATATTATAAAGAGCGCTCCATGGTAGTAGATCAACTACACGTTTCTGGTTGGGAAAGTGCCTTTTCCCCCCGCTCTTGGTGTCACTAGAGTGCTGCACCCAATATTTGAAGCTCGACAAATGGAAAACCGTGCTGCGACGACATAAAATCTCATCTGGCCCTCGGGATGAAAAGGATACGCAGATGATGACCAACCTCGTTGAAGAGGACCCGCAAGCCACCTCAGTATTGAACGATCCAACACGCGCGGTCGCAGATACGGCTTCTCCCACATGCTTGGAGCGAGAAACACTTAGTTACTAGTATGCGACATGGGTCGTTTGGAAAACGATCTGGCATACCGCATTTCCAGCATTGAAAGGCGTTCATCCCAACCATGCATGTTAGGATCTCTCTTCAAAGCCACTGTTAGCTCACGCTGCCTGTAGACATCCTCTTGTCGCTGGATCAGTCGGATGGGAACAAAAGTGGAATCTAGGAAGATATCACCACTTCAAGTAGTGAATGAAATCTGCCGAACATCATGTGCAGCGCTGAACGCCATCCCTCACTTCTCGGCTTGAGGACATATCAGAGCCTTCCTGGGGCCCCGTGCATATATGTAACTTTGTTTCAAGCACGCGTCTTCTAACAGGAAGTTCCGGAATCGGACCTGCCAACGAAAAAGAAACACAAACACTACTCTGTTGGATACTTTTACAGTGAAAAAATAGCACAAGTTGTCGGAAGAAAGGAAATCAAACTTGACGTGCTCACACTAGCACCTTTCCAGTCCTCGACTCAAGAATCAATATTATAGAGAGCAACCAAGAATTCCTTGGACGAGAAATACCTGAGCAAATTCGTCCGCTCCGTCGATATTGAACTAAACTCACCCGCGCATCATCGTCAAAGGGGCTAATACCATATATCAAAAGGTCTTCGGTTTCGCTCTGCGTGAAGCCGCCCGTACCGCCAAATCCAAATCCATCATCAGAATCATATCTTCGCCAACTCGGCACTGAGTTAGTTGTGCGCTTTTTCTTTTTCTTCGGTTTCTTCTTCGGGGAAACTTGTCCTGATACAACGCCGGTCTGCTGAGACCCGCCAGCAATAGGAGGAACACCAGATCCAGATCCCCCTTGGGGAGCTTGGTCATCAAGCTTTCCTTTCCGTTCCTCATTTTTCTCGTTCTCCAGAGTATCCATTTTACTACGTTTCTCATGGAGAGCGTTCAAAAAGTCCTTAAAGAAGACATGAACAAACAGATGGACCACCAATGACTCGAACTTACCCGTGCTTCGTTATCCCAAGGTTTAAGTCCATAACACCAAAGTTCCGCCGCCTCGGCCTCTGAGAAGCCCATCACACCATATCCGTCATCTCCGTAGTCTGAACTATCATCTTCACAACTCGCAAGGCAGGGAACGGCCGCCTCGCTTCTTGGAAATATTTGAGGTACCTTTTTTTCGCCAGCGATGGTTACAACCCCCGTCCTAACCTCAGCAACACCCGAGTGAGAGGGTTCGGAACGTTTTTTCTTCCCTTTCGAACGCTTCTTCTTTACATCAGGACGCGTCTGAGAGTCTGCCGACCTTCCATTCTGCTTCTCGTACTCGATGTAAGCATCCTTGAACTTTTGCCGGACGTCGTAAACCTTCTTCGCGTTGTCCGCCCCTTCTGGCGTCGACCACCAGCCATTTCGCAAAAGATGCTCCTTCGAGTGCAAGTAGGAGCATCTTTCATTGCCAAACTTACAAACGTCCATGAGATAGTACTTGCACACGTTTCGCCCGCTGAACTTCCACGCCAACGATGAACAAATGGTAGATGGATTGTACACACAGGGCATCCCTCTCGCTGTGAACATCGGGCGCATGCGAGAACGTACACGCACGGCCCTTGGTACAGCCGTTGTGATTGTACCACTTGCATGGTCTACCATTGCCCCTGTGTTCGCAATCGCTGGACTCCGACAACGATTCTCCAAACTCAGAGCCGTCCTCTGGCGCTGGAAACTCGTCCTCGGATTCCCCATGACCATAATCTTCTTCAATGAACCTATTTTTCGTGGGCGCATTTCTCGACGTAGGCAAGTTCTTGTCGGAGATCTTGAGAGTACTTTGGATCGGGTCGTAACAGGACGCGCAAATCTAAGCATGTTGTTAGCAGGTCACACTGCACGAAATTGCTCATGATCGTACCTATGGCCGCAGCAGTATAGCTTTCCATGTTCTTTCGGGCCATCGCTCGCTGGAACCTCGCCTTTACTGACTTGGGATCGGCAAAGAGTGCCTTTTCGGCCGCTTCGTGGGCGTCAACAAACCTCAAAGTATGAGAAGGGTCAAGATAGTACAAGCGAAGCAAGATCGAACAACTTACTTGCCAAGACGACTGTACGCATTGGCCAGATTCGTCCACAAGACAGGCTTGACCGACGTGTGCACGCCGATGGCCTGGCGATATCGATCGGCGGCGCCCTCGTAATCGCCGCTGCGAAACAAGAGGTTGCCCTGAAGAAAGTCAAGATGAGACGAAGAGGAAAAAGAAGGCGCAAGGATAAGAACTGACCTCATTCTTGAGTGCCTCCGACTTCTGGTGCCGCTCGTCGGCCTTGGCTGCCCGCTTGGCCTGGCGCGTGGCCAACTTGTCCTGTAAACTGAGACACGAGGCGACATGCGGAACACCACTGAGAGGGCGCTGACCAGTGCGTTGTTGCCGATTCATGGAGACGGTCAGAGATGAAGAGATGGTTGCACGCGCGCGATTGGCATTAGGTGCGAGAGTCGCGTGGGAAGTCGTGACTCGTCGCAGTTCGTTACAGGCTCGACTCGCGTAGAAAGCTGTAACTGGCCTCTGCACGAGGCTTTTATTGGCCGCAAAGAGATGTAGTGTGTGCTCCATTATTGCTCGCTCAGTCAGTGTGACCCAGGAACATAATCCACGTGATCGTGTCTTCCCAATAGACACCCAAGTTGCCGGCGTCAGGGAGATGAAACGAATGAAATACATTAAGCGATGATGTCAACGATGATGCTACAGTCGACTCTCTCATTAACCCATACCCATCGAACAGAAGCGCTCGCTCAAGAACGATGAATGATGCATGATGTCAGTCCAAACGAAAAACGAAGGTCGGATCCGTCTTCAACAGAAACCGTGGTACTTGGCAACGATCTCCCAAAAGCCCTTGCCCTGGAGAGACGCAATGTCCAACTCGAGCTTCGAAGGTTGTCTCGACCCGTCCGTGCTTGCAATCGTACCCGCACCCCATGGAGAGCCTGTACGCAATGATGACACTGTTCAGGCTGTCGAGCTGCAATAATAGGAAATGGCATACCACCGT
Organism: Austroboletus novae-zelandiae; assembly: GCA_038090275.1. Classification (NCBI taxonomy): domain Eukaryota; kingdom Fungi; phylum Basidiomycota; class Agaricomycetes; order Boletales; family Boletaceae; genus Austroboletus; species Austroboletus novae-zelandiae. The sequence continues at coordinate 14,976 of JBBPML010000364.1, read as the reverse complement.
GGATCTCGGACAGGTCCGACAGATGGGAAAATACATGTTTGTATCCGAGTGGGATGTAGATCATGCCGTGATGGACAAAGGTCGAGATCGTGTTGGAGACCGTAACTTCTTGTCCGCCGCCTTGTGTGCCGGTGGACACGAACACGCCGCACATCTTGCCAGCGAGGGCCGACGTGCTCCAGAGTGGCCCAGTTGCGTCCCAAAAGGCCTGGTGGCACAAAATACGATGAACCAAAGCATACGGCGTGCGCGAGAGGCTAACCTTCCACTGGACGGGAAAACTACCAAAACGAGTTGGAATGCCAAACAGGAACGCGTCAAAGTTAAGGAGGTCGTTGGGGAGAAGGATGGGGTAGTCTGGGGGTGGGGGTGCCATGACGAGTTTCAAAATGTCCTCGGAGAGAGTTTCTTGGATCCTGGATACCAGTCAGCAAACGAGAAAATGAACGAACTCGACGCGTACATGTAGATCGTAGCACTACCTCCTGCGCTGCTGATCCCTGCCTTGACCGCCTCGGCGACTGCGTGAAAAGAGATTGAATGTTAGGCGAGAAAAAAAGCCGTAAATGGGCGTACGTTTGGAAATGTGTCCATAGAGGGTGTAGATCACGATGGCGATGCGTGGCGCAGACATAGTGGTTCGCGGGGATTCAGAAACCGTAGGCTCCGAGGGGGAGGCTGGCGTCGTTGCCCGTTCCGGGCCTGGGATTGGCGAGGGCGTAGGCGAGGGCGTCGAAGCGAGGGGGGCGGATGGAGGTTTGGGTTCAGCCGTGTTGACTTTGCCCTTCCGCCCCGCCTTTGGCTCGGCAAAGTTGTCCTTTTGTCGCTTTCCGGGAAGGCACATTCCAAAGCTATTTTAGAAAAAAAATCCGATACAATAGAAATGCGAGCCGACAGAAGGCCGAGTTACAAGGGCTTGATGGGGCGGTTGGAGAGCATGCAGCAGGCGTGGGACGGTGTATACTGCCACGACTTGGGAATCTAAACGATCGACCGCATGATCAGCATTTCAATGCTAACGTAGTGTGAGCAACGGAGAAGTGTGGCGAGAGGCCCAGGAAGACGCGCACCTGGGCACGCGTTGAGTTGGTTTCCCCATGTGATACACCGACACCGAGTTGCCTTGGAAATCCACGAGCTACGTCTTAACCCTGCAGGTGTGAACGACTCGAAACGCGGTGGGTGAGACACGGAGAATCCCAATCGGCAATTGAAAGGAGAACCTCCAACGTCTCCAAACCAGGCAAAGCCGTGCTCTTCTGTATCTTGCCGCCCAGAGAAGACTGCAGCGCTCATCGATGCCTTTGCCGTCGACGAAGCACCTTGAGACCCCGTTGCGACCAGACATACGGGTAAGTACCTTTAAACTTTAAAGGCACACTTTTACTATGTAAACTTTTAGTCGACAGTGTCATACCAACACCCACTGGACCCACGATGTCGCGTCAGTGCCCGACTTGTATAGCCTGGAATGGTCCTGGAATCTTACAGCAAGTATCTCGCCCTGAAAGAAGGCCGACTTGGAGTCGATTGAACATGGCGTCACTGACTAGTGGTAGGTCCCCTAAGTACAGGGGCTAGATGCAATTCCTATGTAGATCGGGGACCCCTCTACCATCCTTCCACTCACGTCGTCACTCCAGCACCATACGCACCATGGCGAATCTCCCCAGAGTAGCAATCGTCATCTACACGATGTACGGCCACATCGGCAAGCGTGAGGGTTTCGTTTCGTCTCCACTCGTCCGACCCCTAACCACCGCTCAGTCGCGGAATCGGTCCGGCTAGGTGTCGCAGAAGCTGGTGGATCGGCCGCCATCTACCAGTACGTTTTTCTCCTCCCTCTAAAACGTGGCTTCAATCCTCGTCTAGGATCGAAGAGACGCTGTCGTCTGACGTGCTCCAGAAAATGAAGGCGCCCTCCAAGCCAGATTACCCTGCTTTCACCCCCGAGATGCTCGAGCAATATGATGGATTTCTGTTTGGTGTTCCGACTCGTTTCGGCAACTTCCCTGCCCAGTGGAAGGTGTGTACCTTTGGTTCGTTCCTAGGATGAGGCTCATGCCCTGGCAGGCGTTTTGGGACAAGACGGGTAAGCTCTGGTTCCAGGGCTCCCTGGCGGGCAAGTTTGCGGGCGTATTTATCTCTACGGGTACGCCTGGCGGCGGACAGGAAACGACCGTCATCAGTTCGCTGTCGACCCTCTCCCACCACGGCATGCTCTTCGTCCCGCTGGGGTATAAAAACAACTTTGACGTCCTCGGCAACTTGGAGGAGGCCCGAGGCGGTGAGCGCTCATGTTTTTCTGGACATTCGCTTGGGGGCTGATGCGGGTCTGTAGGGTCGCCTTGGGGTGCGGGCACGTTTGCAGGCGGAGACGGTTCTCGCTTGCCGAGCGCGCTCGAGCTCGAAATTGCGAGGCGCCAGGGCGTAGGATTCTGGGAAACCATCTCTAGGCACACATTTCCGACCCGAAAAGACGAACCTTCGAGGAGCACCTAGATTATGCACAGGAAGAGTACTTGCATGGCGTTTTCATGAGACGGATGGTACGATGTTGTAAGATTATGTAGTGCATACACAATGAAGTTTACGCCGTTGACTTGCCCTTGCCGCGCTTGAAGCCAAAGGCTTGTTACTAGGCGCCCGACTACTAGAACTGCCACCAGACCGAAGTAAGATACAACCACCGACGGTCTCACACGGTGTTGATGAAGAAAGCCCGACCCCTTGCCCCGTCCGCAGAACTACATGACAAGTCAGCGAGATAATCTGCATTATGGCGTAATATGCGGGTTATGGAGCTGAGCCTCCTCCTCACTCATCGGTCTGCTGACTCAAGGACGTGCTACGACAGTGGACTGACGGGATGTCTGACCTCAGACTAGGCCGTCCTTGGCATGCGGTATTTGGTTTGGTCAGCTTGCCTCGCGTTTTGAGGGCACATTGAGATGATGTATCATGTCCCGAGACATCGTGTATTCGCGTGAGTAGACTTGTATCGTTTTTGGGCCATCTTGTCAACATCGTGTCCTTTATGTGCCCAACTTGGCAAGAAGCCAATAGCCACCCTCCCTCCGATGACACATTCTCGCCATATCGTCTTCTCGACGCAAGGCTACAAATACGCACCTCGTTGGAATCCAAACCTCCATCGTCCTCTTTCTTCTCTCCATCTCTCAACTCGACATGTCTTCTCCAAGATTAGCCATCATCATCTACTCCATGTACGGTCACATCGCCAAATGTACGCGCCTGTCATCATCTTGCTCGAGATACTCCTGACGATCGTCCTTGATCACAGTGGCGGAATCCGTCAAGGAAGGCGTCGTCGCGGCTGGCGGCTCTGCCACCATCTTTCAGTACGTCGATATAGTGCTGACACGATCAGAGTCAGTCCAGGCTGACACGCGCGCAGAATCCCTGAGACGCTTCCAGAGGAAGTTCTCACTAAGATGCACGCGCCTCCCAAGCCAGACTACCCCGTGATCGCGGTCGAGGACTTGCCCAAGTATGACGCGTTCCTCCTTGGTATCCCCACGCGTTACGGCAACTTCCCTGCGCAGTGGAAGGTGAGATCGCTCATTGATGCCTCCACACGTTTGATGCGATGTCGTGTTTTCCTTTCGACAGGCTTTCTGGGACAGGACGGGCGGCCTCTGGGCCTCGGGCGCCCTGACAGGCAAGTTTGCCGGCGTGTTCGTCTCCACGGGCACGCTGGGCGGCGGCCAGGAAGCGACCGTCATCAGCTCGCTCTCCACGCTCGCGCACCACGGCATCATCTTTGTCCCTCTGGGCTACAGTAGAGTATTCCCCCAGCTGTCCAACGTCACCGAAGTTCGCGGTGGTACGTCCTTGTCTATTTCTCATGGTCGACTCGTGGTTGACCGTGTTTTGCGCGTTTAGGTTCGCCTTGGGGTTCGGGTACGATTGCAGGGAGTGACGGATCGCGCCAGCCAAGCGCACTCGAGCTCGAGGTTGCCAAAGCGCAGGGTACCGGGTTCTGGGAGACTATCGCTAAGCACAGGTTCTGAAAAGAAGTTTGTTATGTAACATAGGTGTTAATACATGTTTTTGTCAGCATCGAAACAACCGCTCCGACGCGAGGAGTACAAAAGGCGCTTGCTTGGGTTCGGCGTTTGCTACGGGGTGGCAAACGCGCATGACGTGATGCAAACCCATGTCCTTTTTCTTCTCGTACACTTCCACAGCTACATACTTGCTTTCTTACTTACCATGATGCTCATTACTGTACAAGACAACATTGTAAGCCAGGTGATCGACAAATCGCATCGTCACAAGGGCGTGGACTGACGTCACTGCGCTTGGAGCGCGGCCTCAAGTGCTAGTATGTCGCCTGTCCGAAACAGTTGCGCTGGGCTTGAAAGTGATCGAATATAAAGATTCCCTTTCTATTTTCACATTATCACGCTCTAGACATATGATGTCATCGCTTACTGATACATTACTCATACATGCTTATGCATGATGACGCACGCTGACTGATGTAGTTTAGGGCTGGTGATTAGTAACGTAGTTTAGGGTAGACACTTGCACATGTATATAAGGGCTTCGCCCTATGGTGAATGTTCCCCATTCACAGAATAGTTATTGCATTGCGAGTAACCTGAAGCGCTTAGCCTAAGGCCTTGTTGTGGTCCTAACATCGAAGTAGCTCACGCGCCACTTGTCCGTAGCAGACAAGTCTTGGTCTTTGAGCTTATAACCATGGATTTTCGTGATCTATGTATGATTCGGTAAAGTCCTCAAAGTTGGAAGCGTTCTTGATCGTGAATCGTCGCGCAAGCCCAGGATTAACGTTCTGAGAGCGTCTAATAAGGTGAGTGAAAACGACTCGGACGGCGATTACACGTCACCTGGATCATCTCTCCACTTGATCCCTGTATCCGGGAAGAAGAATACATCGGTCTTCACCAGGCACGCTTTGTATCTTGGCGACCATCGTATCGATGGCGGTCGTCTTGTTAAATCTAACTCGTTTTTGCTATACAATATATATATGCCTTGAACTTCGTTCGCCGGTCAGCCTCGTATGACAATGTCACTTGAAAACAAACCTTGCCTCACGTGCTTTCCAAAATCGCATTGGTGTTGTTCCCTGATTCTCCCGAATGGTCGCCCACGAAGTTGGACGAATATCTGAAAGGTCATGTAGAACCGGTTCACCTTCGCCGTTGCTTAACATGCCAAGGTCAGCCAGCACCTGACCATACAGCTTCGCGACCGTCATCTTTCCAGTCCCTGGCAAACCAAGGAACACTTTATTGAGAGAGAACCGTACAGATTCTTACTCCGCCAGCTCCCGTTCCGAGTAGTTGGCTTCCGAGAGGGCGAAGAAATTGCGTACATATTCCTTGATGGAATCGAAATCGATCATTACCTGCAACTTCGTCCAGTGGTGCGCTGTTCGGCAGTACTTGCGACGGTCAGGTCTTCTTTTCGTCAGCTGGAAATCGTCCGCCGGACGGTCCTTTTCGACATAGCAACCTGACGTTCACAGAAGATGCTTTGCAGCACTCGGGCGTTCCCGAATCCAGCGTGAGCGTAAAGGCTGCAACGTTGACCCCCCTTCTTCGATTTTCATCTTGTCTGGTAAATATGATCCAGTGCATGCCAAGGACGCGTTCAACCTCCTCTTCTATCATTGTGAGGTCTTCGACCCGGAGGTTTTTGCGTGCACTTTGATCTACTACGTATTTCATCTCACCCTGACCACGCCAGCGTCATTCATCTACCCCTCTCCAGATCGCATCCCCACACCCCAACGACTCGAGCCACTCCGCCGCATGGTACTGGACTCTTCGACGCGACCACTGTTCCACCTCGAATGGCCCTTCCCCAGACCTTGTCACCGTAAAGATGAATCCATTCACCCGTACCACACGAACGCGTGGGATCGCTTGCTCGACCATGTATCGAACGGGAGAGCGGAACCGCACATCCGAGATGCCGACGTAGTACAACCAGCGAGGCAGTCCTTTGCGGAGTTGCTATATAAATGACGCACAACAATAGGTCCACAAACCAAGACAAGAAAGCGACGAGGATCATGATGAGCCAGACAAATAAAAGGATATGAAAATGGCGCACAATCATGATCGACGTCCCATCTCTGTTATCTGTCCTCCAGAATTCGAACGTCAATGCACGTACAGTCCGTGGAATCATCCACCCTGCCAATGTTGTTGGCATATCCTTTGGGAATGTGATCGACAAGTTACGCAAGCCAGATAACGTTGGGATAATAGCCCAAGCAGACATATCAAACCCAACACGACTAGCATGAGCCTCCGAGACAAACAGGTGGTACGTCTGCAGCTGCGTTCGTTGCCGAACAAAGTCAGATATAGCTGGACAGAATTCAGGATCTGTTGTGATCGTATTGGTAATCGTGAGTGAGAAATGGTGGAGGAGAGGGAGGGCATCGCAATGTTGTCGAATCAAGGACGAACAAGGGGATTGAAGAACCCCCGAGAGCACGACCGACTCGAGCTGGTGGCCGTTTTCGAGAATCTCCGAGATGGCCTCTTCAAGGAAACAGCCATTGAATTCAAGTCGAGTGAGATGGCGAACGGAAACGGCTTGTGATGGAAAACGCCAGCTTGGATTCTTGATCGATAAGCAACGGAGGTTGTCGCGGCTCTGATCTAAGAAAATGCGAACAGATGAATCACTTCCACCACTCGAGCGGATTGAAAAGTGCGTTAGATATTTGAAGACAGGGACTTCAATGTCAACACCAGTTAATCTAACATAAAATTCGAAAAATGAACGATGGGTTCTACGAGAAAACATACGCGATAGAGAGTTGTTGCAGACGTGGATTATATGAGTGAACCAATTGCAGAACGCGCGAGATCAGTTGTTGATTTCCTGAGCAATGGACCTTGCAAAGGTTGAACAACTTTGAAAGTGCGTTTACAAGCATCCCTGATATGCGTTCAGCCCACATCGACGTGTCGTATTCAAAGAAAACTGTCATACCAGCCTTAAACTCCAAGTGCTCGACATCACTGGGAACGGCAAAAATATTCAAGGTCCTGATCTGTCCAGCGAAATGTGAATCGACCAATATTCGCGCAAGGAGATCAGCACTCCGCTGATTATGCCATGAAACCGTGTCTTGTTCAACATCTCCCACCGTGGTCAGTGCAAGAGTACCCAATACGTCACTAGATTCCATAACTGTAGTGAGATGAAGATCGATTTCACGTGAGAGTAACTGGCTCGCAATGCGCGAAAGTGCATTTGGCACGAGGAGGAGTGACCTAAGGTCGCGTCTTGGCAAGTAAAGAGCGATGTGCATCCATATTTCATCCGGGAAGTGAGGCATGCCAGAATTATGATCTTGGAGCACCTACGCGAGTGATGAATAAACGTGATCACTAAGATGTATATGCGTACCATTTCGGAGCGCGATGGCTGACTCGATCGCGTGCTGACTTGTTGTGATTCGATGACGACCTTGATGTCTTGGTTTTCAGGATCCGCTATTGACGCGGAATGGAGGTCTTGCAGCGCGTTTGTGAAGACGTCCTATCGATACCGTACATGGGGGCACGTACCCTGGAGGGCAGACTTGCGATATCCAGCAGAGAGTCTCCCTTTGGCACGCACCATGAGTGCACGTGCAAGGTTCTTTGAGGGTAAATCGGGGACTTGGAGTAGCGACTGAACAGCATTTTCGATGACCGTACGACATCTTTTTCGTCCTGTCAACACCTGATTGAACGGCTTTCTCAAGTCTGTGACATACCCCTCGATGGGCACCTGCTGAAGCGCATGCAAGAGCGTGTCCGCTTTTTGAATATCGCTTAGTTTCGCGATGACATCGCAGATGCTCGTATCCAGACTTCGAGGATTGAAAACGCCCATCGTAATGAAATGGAGGGATAGGGAAAGAGTGCGACTTGGACATCGATGAGGGCTGGAATATGCCGCTGAGCATGCCGAAAACGGTTCATTGTCACGTTCATATCACCACGTTGAAACAGCATGCGAGTTACATCAGTTCCAGACAGCCGCAGAGCAGGTCTCAAGCAGAGACAATCGAATGACGGAAACCCGCGGACGACAAGTTACGAGTTGTGATCAATGGCTTCGAAGAAAGTCTACAACACTAGGGCACAAAACAGCATCATCTATGCGCATGCTGAGTGAGAAATAGAGGAGCAGAGGGACGTCGTCATGAAAGCAACGAATTCAATGTCCACGATGTTGTTGTTCAACCATTCTCGAACGACAAGGCGATTTCTCCAAGTGATTTCTTCGTCAATACAGCGAGCATGATGAAGACGGAGCGGGAGAAGAGGCACCTACGCTAATGTTTGCCACCGCCTGCCACATGGCCTCCTGCCTGCCTGACCTACCCTACTCCCTGGCCCAACGACGACAACAGGAAAACAGGATGGCAAAAGGAGCCAGATACATGATGTACATTTGGGAAGCCGTGCTGAGAGTCCGACAAAGGGTGCTTCTTTCAAGTTACCGGTCACCCGGCAGCAAGAAGCGACTTTCGACGCCCATTAAGCCCCCTCAAGACCCTCGAATGGCTCCAAAAGGTATCCCGTGCGCCCCCACAGAGCACGCAGGACCCACACGCCGACACATGGATCCACACATCACAAGTCGGGATATGTATGTACCTCTTTTCCGAACGCACAGCGGAAGAGGTATTCACCACGGTAACAGACTCCAACCATGCCAGCACCTATTACAGCCCCCAAGCAGCTAAGGAAGTTCGACTTCTCGAAGGGCTGACACCCTCGACGCGTTAATGGAACTAGCACCCCAGCGAGTAACTTATCCCGATCAACACTGACATCCTATTCGCCATGCTAGTAGGTTTCCTTAACCGCGCGATATCAGCTTCTCAGACCTGCCTCGAATCACGTCTCCGATTAGGCTCTGAAGGTCCGCTCAATCCAAACGTGAGTTTCAGCTCATAGCGTAACCTTAATGACTGGACATATGTTCCCTCTAGTTCGTTTGTGCGAGCTAGTGCTCCCAGAACGAGATGAAAGTTCCGACCACTGGACTTTACTAAAAACTTAGGAGTGCTGCCTCTCTCTTCGCCTCTCTCAACCAACCCTCTTTTTCTTCTCTGCCTCAAATGCAGCCTTGACCTGAGCAATAAAATTTAGTGCTTCAGAACGTGTGACGTTTCATGAATGAGACATACTCTGGCCAGGAATACTTTGTCTGTCAAGGCTCTCATACCTACGTGCGCCAAGGCCTTGGACACGTTATAACACATCTCATGTGCAGCATCGGTGGATGCTGCATGAGCAAACTCTCGCGTGTGATTTCCCCCACTCAAGACAGTAGGAATGGCTAACATGAACGCGCAGGTGAGAATTCCGAGAGACGTCATTAAAAGGCAACGTACAAAAACCAGGATGCAGGCCTGGCATCACTGAAGCACGTCATCAGCAACAAGATAAATCAAGGTCAGAGAGTGCATACAGTATGATATGTTTCCCTGATAAAAACCGGTGAGATTCTTCTCATGGATGACAAAAAACGAAATGGTGGCGCACGAAATCCGTCGAAGCACCAGCGATGCCCCACTCGTAATCGATGGCACCGTATTTTTTGCAAAATACGTCTGCAAACTCTTCCCCTAGGCAAATGGGAAAGATGTTTCGATGCCAAGACGCCGGATAGGAGAGATATGTATATACCAAGGACTTTATTTTGAACGAGCTCGTTCCGAACAGATTCACTGCTGATGGTCATCGTGCACCCAGTTGCAGTCGCTGCAGCCCTAAACCCACCCATCAGACGAAAATCAAAGGGAAAGAATCGGTGGGCGCACTCGAAACATCCTTTGACCCGAGTGGCTGTTTCAAATGCTTCGTTGGTCGTTGGAGCGCGGACGTACCAACTGTGTTTGTTACCTTTATCCAGCGAATAAAGTAGGAAATGAAAATACGCACTTCAGCGAAGCCTGATCAGGTATAACTGTATAGAAAAGTAAAATAAACAGTCCAGCCAAACGAGATGTAAAAGGGATCATACGGACTGTTGGGGGCCCAATCCTGTCCTCCAAATATGCCATGCATGCGATGGGTAGGCTTAACCTGCTGACGCAAAAGTCCGATGCTGGTGTATGCCAACACAGCAGCGTCGAGCGCATTCTGGCCCTCCCACGGGCTGAGACCTGCGTGCGCACTAAAAAGAGCGATCGTGTTAGAAATGTGCAAGGGACATGATGATATTCCCTACGTGTGTCCAGTATACTCCACTTGACGTTGAACGATGGCTAATGAGCCGCTCAGACTAGCAGAATGGCGTGGTCCAGGAGCAGGGTGACACCTAGGTTCAATACATCACAATTCTCATTTCAGAACACTGGGCGAGCGAGACATTTGGGGACGAGGGTGGAGCGGAGGGGGGGAAAGAAGGGTTAACTTGACGTACATGAGACAAACATCCATCCCGTCGTACGCGCCTTTCTCCCATAAGAGAACCTTGCCAGAACCGCCTTCCTCGGCTAGCGAGAGGAAAAAGCATAGCGTCTTATTTCTATCTATCTCGAGAAGACGCGCTTACCAGGCGTTCCAAGCAGAACTACCTTTCCATCAATGCCGAGCGTCTCCATTGCCACCTTGACCGCACACGCGACCGCCACGCCCGCTACACAAATCAGATTATGACCACACGCATGCCCGATGCCAGGCAACGCGTCCATTTCCGAGTTCACGCCGAGCACTGGTAGGCGTTGAGCCTTGCCTTCTACATTGGAGTTGCCGCCATGGGTGTAGGTTGCGACCCAGGCAGTGTCGAGGAGGTAGTGACGTTGTACCTTGAAGCCCTGATTCTCCATGAATTGCGTGCACTCATCGTGCGCGTATCTACATGGAAATGGTAAGTTGGTGGAGGAGTTCAGTGGAAGCGACGTGCCGTTCTTCAAACCTGAGTTCGGGTCGAGCTGGCCGTGCCATGCAATGGCGTCAACCCACACGGAGGGGCGTATCGGACACTCACCGTGTATCTTGTCGCTCAACACCCTCAGCTCGGGACTGATATCATCGATCTTGCGCTCGATCACGGCAAGAACGTCTGGTCTATATACCTCCCCCGGTATCAGTTCTGGCTTGCTTTGATCCTCCCTGTCGGATCGCCATAGCAGGGAGGCGACGGCTGCAGTACTCGCCATCGTTTATCGTAACTTGTCTGTGATGTACTTAGGATCGATCAATGAAACCCAGAGTCGAGATGAGCACCTTGGTCAAGGCAGGGCTTGAAGCTGTGCCGGCCTCGACTGCCGACATGCCATGGGCTCGGATGTCAAATTCCGACTGTACGCTGAGAATACTTGTAGGCTAGGGAGAACACGATGAAAAGCCAGCGATTGTGTTAAATATGTGATCGACTTTTCAGCTGAACTCTAATACTCGGTACAAAGAACTCAGAACAATAGACAGCGTGGACGAGCCGATTAGACTCGACCGGGAAGCACTGGGAAACGAAAAGAACGATATGCCCGTCGAGATGGAGCGGCGAAAGGTGGCAAGAATGGCGTGCGTGCCTGCGCGACATGCTCGACGGACTGTGTACGTCTCTCACGTGAGGATAATTTTCGGAAGCTGCGAGCGCCGACATATCGCCGGTTCTAGATCGGGTGGCCACCGGCCCTGTTTGCTAGTCGTCCACTGAAGATAGAGACTACCTACTGTTGGGATTATGGGTGTGACGTAGATACGGGTCACACCTCAATATTCAATCGAGTAGCTTAGGGCGTAGCATGATTACTAAGCGAGTGTGATTGGATGAAGCATCGGAAGGAGATCCGGGAGCCGCTCAGGCGATGGCCGAGGATCGGGCGTAACGCAGCTCTCTTATATTGAAAGTCCGCTATTTCTTATATACTATCTAACCTATTTCATATGTCTGAGTAAGATATTTCTCTTGGCAGGTCGGCTTGCATCACATGCAGTCACACCGCCCGCCAGGAGTTCCAACACTCCCCCTCAAGCCGACACCCTGCCGAGCTTGGCAACTTGTTTTTTGGTGTTCTGGCTTGGGTAACACTTGGGTAATGTTACGAATCCTAGTCACTGGGATCTATTATTTGCCTTAGGAGGGAGTCAAACTCTCAACCTACTCTTTATGGCAATATGTTCTCACACCAAGGAGAACAGGACTTGTCAATTCAAACCCTAAAGTATCACGTGACCTGCTTACAAAGCAGGCTAGACTTGTGCCTCATGGCATAACACATGTCAGGGTAGAACCCTTTCATTTATCTAACACGTGTTTCAGTGCAAGCACAAGGCAATGCACTTTCATTCCTTCTTTATTAAAACTTCTTTAATTAGCTGCCACACCTCATGTGGGCAGCATGGTACGCTTCTATGTTTCATATGCTTCTCTTCCATTCTGCCACACCTCATGGTGGCCTCATGCTCATGCTTCTTTACTTCTTAGACCAATCATGTATTTTCCCCTTATCATGGTACAATGTCTCTTTATAGTAATAGACCAAACATGTATATACACTAGAATAGTATATAAACCCCCGGGTTGTCAAGGCTGGCTCCCCAGCTTTGATAACTTGGAGTTTTCCTCTTAACCAAGTATCTCCTCCTAAGAAGATCCTAGTGGTCTATTTTCTACCATCCTCTTTATTGTTCTTAGAGTGTTTCACTTTATCAAAGCTACCTCAGCACCGGTGACGACCTCTGCTGCAAGAAGACTTCCCCTGCTGTTCAAGAGTAACACAGGCAACTACAAACAGTGAGCAACCGAGCTAGTTCTTGTCTCAAAGACTAGGGGCTGCTATTGGGCAAGGAGACTAACCACGACCAGTGTCCCTTCCCCCGTCCGTAGGATCTGTCGCAGGGTGGACCGGCTACCCCCTAGCGAGTGAAGAACGACAGGAGAGCGCAACTCCTGAAAGAGAAATCTCCCCCTTCGACGATCTCGACTACGACCCCAACGACATCATCTTCAACCCCTTCCTAGGAGAAGAGGCGCAGAGATTCATAGCAGGGGTAATAGCAGAGACAGAAAGACGGGAAAGGTACAAAGAGGTGGGGGTTCAGACAGACCCCATTAGAATAAAGAAGCTGCGACAGTACGCGCAACCAGCGGAGCCAGAGCGCCAACGTAGGGCCCGCTTGGTGTACGAGAGAAACCCTTCCAAAGCCAGGAAGGAAAGAGCAGAGAGACGGGGCCCTTACGCAGTCCACCCCTACCTTAGGACAAGACAGAGTCTAAAGAAGGTCGAGCACGGTCTCCCTTCCATCTCCCCCTTCCTCCACATTACCTACTACTAGTTTTTCAATATTCCTCTGCACAAATACGATCAGCGGCGACGCGCCCTGATAAACCATTGGCTATCTGGTCTTGAGACAGACCCCCAACGAATAGACGAGTACTCAAAGGAACTCGATCAAAGACGATGACTTAGAGAATTAAAAGAACTTCTCTTCAAACCTACACAAGTAAACCACGCGCCATGTCTACCGACCCACTCAGCGCAATCCGCCACTTGCTGGACCAAGATGGCAACGTCAACCTCTTCCTGCTGGCGACTTCCATCGTCCAGCAACAAGAAAGAATCACGGAGCTTCAGGCTCAAAAAGATCAGGCAGAGCAACTCGCTTACGACCTGACTCAGCAGGCCCAAAAGGCCCAAGAGATGGCCCAGGAGGCCAACCAACGAATAAGAGAGTACATCGGGCTCAGAGAATGGGCCAATGAAGGAAACAATACGGGAGGACCATCCCTAATGGGGAGCTCCCGTATCGAAATATTTAAAGACCCTGGGGAGTACCACGGGGAGAAGAACAAATTCGAAGATTGGTGGACGAAGATGAAGGCGTGGCTTGATGCCAACCCAAAATACTTCTCCAAGAAGGGAAGACTGGGAGACTTCGTCCCCAACGGAGAAAGCCGGGCCTATGCGGTCCTGTCACGACTCAAAGGAGTCAAAGGGTCTTACTTCGCTGAGATGGAACTCGCGAAGCTCGACAAAGGCGTCTCCACCCTAACGGAATGGAGCAATATGTTAATAGAGATAGAGGCGCTTTTCCGCCCTCTAAACAAAAAAGACTGGGCTCTCAAAGAGCTCACTAATTACAAACAAGGAAGCCAAGACGTCTTCACGTACTTGGCCAAAAGTCGCACCCTGGCCTGGCAAGCAGGGATCGCAGACTCACACGCAGCCTACCTCTTGGAAATGAATGTCCACGAGGAAATTAAAAAGGAAATGTTCCGAACCGGCAGAAGGGGAGGAAACTACGACGATACCCTGAAAGTCATTCAGGAGATCGGTTCCAACATGGAGGCATACAGAATCGCCTCAAACTACAAACCCCAGTTCTCGGGGAATAACAGAGAGAACAAAGGAAAGGACCGTCAGGTCAACGCTGCATCCGACAGCAAAGGAAAGTGTTTCGCCTGCGGCAAGACGGGACACATTGCAAAGAATTGCCGCAACCCCAAACCAAAGTGCCCGGAGTGCGACTGGAATGGGGATCACAAGGGCACCTGCTCCAAGAAAGGAGTACAGGCCAGAGCCGCAAAAAGTGACACCAACGGTGCCACTACTTGGGATGAGGTCAAAGAAAGCCCAAAAGAGATGGAGCTTAATGATCTCAAAGGAAAAACCATGGCCGAGATATGGTCCATGATCCTGCAACACGAAGCAGGAAACAAGGGAAAAGGGAAGGCGGCCTGAGAGATCAAGGATCTCAGTCCGCAAATAGGTTCGAATTACTAGATGTATTTACGCCCGAGGAACCCCTCTGTGAGGGTCAAGGGGAGCGGCTATCCGAAAGCCGTTACATTAATCTTATAGATGAAGGCTATGAAGTGTTGTGTTACGAATCCTAGTCACTGGGATCTATTATTTGCCCTAGGAGGGAGTCGAACTCTCAATCTACTCTTTATGGCAAGATGTTCTCACACCAAGGAGAACAGGACTTGTCATTTCTATCTCTTTAA
>JBBPML010000363.1:0-24861 GCA_038090275.1 Austroboletus novae-zelandiae | reverse complement strand
TGCCTCGGCCTCTGCTCCTGCTCCTGCTTCTGCTTCTACCCCCGCCCCACCTATGCCGCCTGGAAACGAAACACTTCCCGAGTCCACCACGCCACATGTTCCCTCCATGTCAGAAAGCGATCTCTCAGCGTTGCGTGACCGGTATCTCGGTGTAACGAACAAGAAACGCAAGATACGGAAGATGAATGACAGAAAGTTTGTGTTTGACTGGGCCGAGGATGAGGACACTCTTGCGCCTGATTCGCCCATCGCTGCGGGCTCCAACAGGCAAGGTGCGCAGGTTATGTTTGGGCGTGGGCGGGTGGGTGGAATGGATGATGGGGGCGCAGGGTTTAACGGCACTGCGGACGCGAATCTTGCGGATGTCATAGAGAGGAGGAAGGCAGCAAAGAGTGGCATTGACGAGCGACATTGGTCGGACAAACCACTCTCGGAGATGAAAGAGCGAGATTGGCGGATATTCAGGGAGGACTTCAGTATTGCCGCACGAGGCGAGTCTTTGTTTTGTAGCATTTAGCGAGCATGCTGACCGTTCCTGCCATATAGGTGGTTCTATTCCTCACCCTTTGCGTTCCTGGGCCGAATCTACGATTCCGCAACCTATACTCGATGTGATCGAAAAGATTGGTTACAAAGAACCCTCGCCAATTCAACGACAAGCTATCCCAATAGGTTTGCAGAACAGAGACATTATCGGCATTGCCGAGACGGGTGCGCATAATGCTCCTTCAAAGTTGTTGACCACGTTGTTAAAATCATTATAGGTTCCGGGAAGACAGCAGCGTTTGTCATTCCCATGCTAACTTTCATCTCAAATCTGCCTCGTCTTACGGATGAAAATCGGCACCTTGGACCTTATGCATTAATTATGGCTCCTACACGTGAGTTGGCACAACAGATCGAGGCGGAAGCTCGCAAGTTCGCCGGCCCGCTTGGATTTACCTGCGTTTCCATCGTCGGTGGCGTATGTTAATCAGTTCCTTTTCAGTCTCCTGGTTTGACTTATATTCTTATAGCGCGCAGTTGAGGAACAGCAATTCAATCTCCGTGAGGGTGCAGAGATCATCATTGCTACTCCCGGCCGTCTAAAAGATGTCATCGAGCGGCATGTCATTGTTCTTTCTCAATGTCGCTATATTGTCATGGACGAAGCCGATCGGATGGTTCATCTCGGGTTTGAGGCGGACCTCCTTTTCATCCTTGACAAGCTCCCTGCTGAACTGATGGAAGGTGAGCCCGAGGGGTTCTCGGGGCGAGGAGATGGCATGGATGTAGATGGAGAGCAGAGTGCTGGTATGACGTCCAAAGGTCGTACCAGAGTCACAACACTGTTTTCGGCAACCATGCCCCCTGCGGTAGAACGGCTGGCAAGAAAATATCTGAAGAGACCTGCGACAATCACGATTGGTGAAGCTGGGCGAGCTGTGGATACAGTCGAGCAGCGCGTCGAATTCGTCATGGGCGACGAGAAGAAAAAGTAAGTGAATGCCACTGGTTGGAACGCAGTGTTGTTTACACATCGATGCAGGCAACGTGTGCTGGAGATACTCAACAGCGGAATGTTTGCATCTCCGATCATCGCGTTTGTCAACCAGAAAAAGACGGCGGACATGGTTGCCAAAGATTTGTCACGGGCTGGTGTATGTGTTGGATCGATTTCAAATTTTGAGCTAATGTGGCTGACAAGGACGTGTCGCAGTGGTCAGCAGCTACATTGCACTCCGGCAAGACACAAGAACAGCGCGAGGCTTCGCTACAATCTCTGAGATCAGGAGAGGCTGACATCTTAGTTGCGACGGATCTGGCTGGACGTGGCATTGACGTGCAGGATGTCAGTCTGGTGATCAACTATCAGATGGCGGGGACTATTGAGGCATACGTGCACCGTATTGGCAAGTGTCTAGCGAGCTGAGTTGCGCGCTGATGCTAACGTTCTGTTGTGCAGGTCGTACTGGACGTGCGGGAAAACAGGGTACCGCGATAACATTCTTGTCAAATGACGACGATGAAGTGATGTACGTGGTTAAAGCTGCTTTCAGAGGGTGTGTCGCTAAGGGGCTTGATGCTTGACAGGTATGACCTCAAACAAGGTAAGAGCCGAATACTATTTTTAGGCGGCCTTTTGGGGGCATTAGTTTTTACGCGATGCAACACACGTGCGGTGGTATTTTTGTTCCTATTTTTGTTCCCTTACTGTGGGAGACCAAGGTGCAGGAACGGCGTTCTGCAGTGGTTTCCGCTGCACGTTCGATGTGCTTTGCCATGTCTGGCGAAGTTCTTTAATATCCGACCCTGTTGTTCGGTGCAGGCCAGGGAAGCAGGATGTGCGTCGACGTTGAGCACACCTGCTCGGGGGGTTCGGCTCCGGAGCTCCAAGTATAAACATGCGTTCATGTGGCGCCTCACCCTGAGAGGGTCACTCCGCGGGAAGAGCAGAAATATTCGTTCTCATGGCCACATGGGATGCTTCGGACGAATTCGGACTTCATTTGAGGGTATGTCGATGCCGTGACATCTGGGTTCTTTCACCCCGTTGGTGCACAGGCACCGTGTTGTGTCGTGCCCCGCACTCTTTCCCCGCACCTGACGATTGGCTGGAGTTTACCTGGAGGGCTGAACGCACTAACGCCGCGATTGCAGAGATATCGAAGTCGCCAGTGTCGAAGGTGCCGGCTGAGCTAGCGAAACACGAGGCGGCACAGCACAAGGTGTCCAAGGAGATGAAGCGGAAGAGGGAGGCGGAGGATGTCGGATGAGCGATGGTGTCGGATTGGTGGATAAGCACGTGATCGAGTTACGATGCTGTGTTTACGTTTGTGCGGAATTGAGTCAGCGCCCGGTCCGATTTCTCGATATGGCAGGGGGGACACACTGGAGCATCAACTTGCTCGCTCCCGCTCCGCAAACGACCTTGGCTTATCCACTCCACCATGCTCTCAGGCCGTCCCATGCAGCTTCTCCACCCACCAGACACCTCGGACGATCTCCCTCCCCTCTCCCCCTCCCAGCCCATCCCCATCCCCGTCCCGATGCCCCCCACACAGGTCCCTCTCCTCCTCGTCCCCTGCCCCCCGGCTCACCCTTTTTTTCGCAGCCCAACTCCGGCCTCTCCCCCCAGCCCACCTCCCGCTTCCGCCGCCGCATCTCCTTCAACGTCCCCCGCTCCCCCGACTCCGCAGCACCCAAGCACGGCCCCCTCCACGATCTCAAGCGCTTCCTCAACCACCACATCCCCCACCACCACCACCACCACCACCACCACCACCACCACCACCCCTCCGCCAGCTCCTCCAGCGCGACGCCCTCCTCCCAGCAGAGCTCCCCCAGCTCGACCTCCCCCCATACACCCGCAGAGCCACTGATGCAGCCACAGCAGCAGCGCAGGGGCCTCGACTTTGACACCTCCTCTGTCATCGATGTCGTGCCCGCCCTCGCCCCCCCTGATCATTCCGCCCCGAAGGACAAGGATCACCATCCCCACATCTTCTCCGCCCTGATCAACATGGCCCTCAACCACAGGGACAAATCAAAGGACAGGGACCACAAAGATAAGCCCACCCTCCTCGTCCCCAAAACACCCTCCCCCTCGTCCTCCATCTCCTCCAAGCGCCGATCCCACTCCCCCCCGACCACCCCGGATCACCTCACATACACCCATCCCGTTCCGTCCCTTTCTTCCGCGACCAACGCCCACCTTTCCAAAAAGTACGGCAAGTGGGGCCGTGTTCTTGGCTCCGGCGCAGGCGGCACCGTCCGGCTCATACGCGGTCGCGCCAAGGCAGGCGGCGTAGTCTATGCCGTCAAGGAGTTTCGTCCGCGCCGCACCGGTGAAACAGAGCGCGAATACGAGAAAAAGGTGCGAGCCGAGTTTTGCGTCGGTGCGTGCTTGAAGCACGTAAACGTCATTGAAACCGTCGACATCGTCTGCGATCATGGTCACTACTATGAGGTATGCACTCCTCCCAGCATACATCCCCTTCTAACTCGGAGCAGATCATGGAATATGCTCCATACGATCTCTTCTCCGTCGTCATGTCCGCAAAGATGCTTCGTCCAGAGATCTTTTGTGTCTTTCGTCAGATATGCAACGGCGTTGCCTACCTCCACTCATTGGGTCTCGCACATCGAGACCTCAAACTTGACAACTGCGTGCTCACCCGAGGCGATGTCGTTAAACTCATCGACTTTGGCACAGCAGTCGTCTTTGCCTACCCTGGTTCGGACATGGGCGGTACTACGCCCAATTCTTCTGGAACTGAGCGTACTAGTACTCCCGTTATGGGATACTTGGGGACACAGCCAGATGCTCCAGCGCCACATACTCACGCACGCCTTGTCAAGGCTTCAGGAATAGTGGGCAGCGACCCGTATCTGGCCCCCGAAGTTCTTGCTGGTGGCAACTATGATCCGCGTAAGACAGACGTGTGGAGCGTTGGTGTCATCTTTGTGAGTTCCCGTATTTCGTACAGCCCTACCGTCATTCCCCCCCTATCGTGCCCACCCTGGCAGCACCCGTGTTTCGTACAACCCTGCCGTCTCAACGCAGCCGGTTTGTGGCGCTGACGGCAGCTCAGGGCTGTATCGTTTTTGTTCCGTAAACCAAGTGCTGACCTAGGGTCGAATTGGCTTGACAGGTGTGCATGATTCTTCGACGTTTTCCTTGGGCCGTTCCCGATCGTGAACGGGATGCTTCCTTCCGTGCCTTTTTGGAATCAGAGGGCGAAAAACCCTTCGAGTCACACAAGCCACGTCCTAGCCGCTCGATCCCGAGCCCGAAGAAGGCTGCGGAAAAGAATGGCAAAGCCCCCTCGGATGCAACTTCAGCGTCCAATGCTTCTTCACACTTGACTGTTCCGACGGCCTGCTGTGCCAATGGATCTGCAACCAGCTGTATTGCTTCAGTTCCAGGCGGTGTGTACTCACCCACATGAAACCTGTGCACTTACTCAATTGGGTCCAATTTATTCATTGCAGAGACCACAAGCTCGCTTACGCCTGCATCGCTTTTGCCTGACGATGCCAAATCTCTCCTCAGCATGACGAGTAGATTTACCGAAAGCACCTATCCTTATCCGCCTACGATTACCTCTGTCAATTCGTGTTCTGGCTCTGCGTCGCATAGCTCGTCCTCTGCAGAAGATGAGGGGCGACGACGTGAGGAGAATGCCAAACTGGCGAAGCAAGCGCTGTTGAGCCCCGGACATAGCACTAGGACCGCAACGCTCCCCCCACCAGGACTCGAACTCCCGAGCGACGGTGTCATTGTAGATTGCGAGGTTGAGATGGACAAGAGCGTGTTGGAACTTGGTCGGCCAGGTTTATCGACGGAAAGTCTACCTGTGAATATCGTCTCTGTTGCTGTTGACGGTGCAAGTTCACCGACGTTGAACACTGAAATCGTTTCTACGGTGGATGTTTCTGGGAGTCATTCCATTTCGGAACCACTGCCCAGTTGTCCAGCGCCGTCCCTTCCGGCGTTACAGCAGTCTTCAAATCATGTGGCATCCAAAGCTTCCACTCGCAAACGCACTGTCTCGCGTACTTCGCCCAATTCAGTTTTCCGTCTGCTTCCTCGTGAAACGAGACCCGCACTCCGCCGTATGTTGTGCTTTGATCCGAAAGCTCGGACAACAATGGGCCAGCTTCTCTGGGGCCGTGGTGGAGGAGATGGCATTATTGCGCTGGAAGAAGGGGAACAATGTGGCTGTGAGAGGCATGGAGAATCCGACGAGGATATCGAGGACGAGGGTCACAACGACATCAACAGCGACGACGACGACGACGACGACGACGGCCGCGAAGAGGAATACAATGAAGAGCTCGGGGATCCTTGGGTCAGAAACATTGATACCTGTACAGACAAGGAAACGCCTACACATGTGCATGTGCGTATCCCATCGGATGACAAGACCAGCAAGAGGCGGTTCTTTTGAGTTGCAGCGCAGGAGAGGGGCACGAAGAAACAGCAACAATAGACATCGTTTTTCCTCGAACGCCTCGCGATATCCTCGCGAATCGATCAACATCCCACAATCCGCTGTCGGTTTACGCAAAAACGTGCTGTTCCTCACTATGCGCCTTTTTACCCACTCGACGCCGAGTGGGCCATGCTCTCTCTTTGCTTCCTGCTCTTCCATTTTCGTTCGCTTCCAGATGTCCTAGCCGTTTTCGTGAACGATGGTTATTTGTCTTTTCATCTTTTTTTTTTCACTTTTTAGATCTTTATTCACTCTGTCGTTTGATTTACTTCTGGTCCATGCACATTGCAGTGTGACCGTTGTTCATTCACTCACTTCACCTTTTCATGCCCCTTGACCCTCAACATCTTAATGACAACAGGAATAGCTGGCTTTACCACTGAAGAAGAAAAAAAAGGAACAATTGTGTCGATACTATTTAGTACATCTGCTCACGCCATTCACGTTTCATGCTACAGGACGGAACATCTATATATAAAATATTCATCGAGGTTTTTCTATGCTTGACCTGTCCTAATCTAATCATATCGTACTTATTTTGACATTTGGAAGTTTTGGAAGCCTTATCGATTGCCCAACGACGACCCACTCGACAGTAGACGCGTCGATCGACTTTTCAACCTTCATTCAGCGCATATCCGGCTGTGTACGATCCCATAAAATCCGACGTCCTGCTCTTATACCCGACACGAGCAAGACGAGATTTCAGATTACATCTACTTTACACGGACTAGGACGATGACAGATCAGCAACCTACGAAACAAAAACTATGGGGAGGCCGGTTCACTGGCAAGACGGATCCGCTGTGGGTATCATTCGCCCCCTCTTTTGATCGAGTTGGAAACTGATTTGCTTCGCGCTCGCTAGGATGCACGCGTTCAACCAGTCGCTCCGATACGACCAGCGCATGCATGCAGCTGATATACGCGGCTCGATCGCCTATGCCAAGGCCCTCACCCGGGTTCACATTTTGACGAGCGACGAAGAACGTAAGATGGTCGAGGGGCTCGAGACTGTCGGGAAGGAATGGGAGAGTGGACAGGTGCGTGCTGTCGGATCGATCGTCTCTTTTCTTCATCGTCCCATCCTTGTCTAGTTCATGCCTGCACCCGACGACGAGGACATTCATACTGCCAACGAACGACGGCTGAGCGAGCTGATCGGGCCGCTTGGAGGCAAGCTCCACACGGGACGTTCGAGAAACGATCAAGTAGCGACAGATTTGCGGCTGTGGTTGTTGGACCAAATGGCGGACGTGCAGACGAGTCTCGAGGGGTTGCTATGCGTCATGGTGGAGCGTGCTGACAAGGAGCGGGATATCCTGCTGCCTGGGTATACGCATCTCCAAGTGAGGGATCCTATCTTCGCATGAATGTGTGGCTAATCGGTACGGTAAAGCGCGGGCAACCGATCCGTTGGTCTCATTTCCTGCTCTCACACGCGTTTTCGTTCAACAATGACCTTGAACGCTTGCGGCAGCTCGTTCCGCGCATCTCCGTCCTTCCGCTCGGCAGCGGTGCGCTCGCTGGTAATCCATTTGCCGTTGACCGGGAGTTCATCGCTCGCGAACTCGGCTTCGCGTCCCTGGCGGAGAATAGCATGTGGGGTGTCGGCGACCGCGACTTTATCGTCGAGTTTTTGATGTGGTCCAGTTTGACGATGACACACATGAGTCGGCTGGCCGAGGACTTGATCGTGTACTCGACGGCCGAGTTTGGATTCGTCACGTTGAGCGACGCGTATAGGTACGTGGGTGATTTTTTTTCGGCGAACGGGAAGATCATGGTGAACAGCACTGGATCGAGCATCATGCCGCAAAAGAAGAACCCAGATTCGCTGGAGCTGCTGAGGGGCAAGGCGGGACGGATCTTTGGCAACGTGCGTCTTTTGGTATGGACGTTTCCACGCAGATGCCTGATGTTCCCAAGATGGCGGGGTTCTTGATGACGCTCAAGGGTTTGCCGTCGACGTACAACAAGGACCTGCAAGAGGACAAGGAACCGCTGTTTGATGCGGTGGACACGATCGGAGCCTCGCTCAAGATTGCCGAGGGCGTGATTGCAACGATGGTGGTGAGCTGGTTCCTGAGTCATGATGTGTGGCGTAGGACGAATGTTGAGGATGGACAAGGTGCATGGAGATAAAATGGGGGCCGCGCTGACCATGGACGTGCTTGCGACGGATCTGGCGGATTACCTCGTTCGCAAGGGGGTACGTGTTACGCATATCAAGGGAATGAGGACTGACGGAGACGCCACACGTACGTGCACGCGCAGGTGCCCTTTCGTGAGACGCACCACATATCTGGACGCGCGGTCGCGTTGGCGGAGGCGCGCGGGTGTCCGCTGAACGAGTTGTCGGTGGATGATTATAGAGAGCTGCACGCGAAGTTTGGGGACGACGTCAAGGACGTGTTTGACTTTGAGGCGAGCGTGGAGAGGCGGACGGCGATCGGAGGGTCGAGCCGGGCCGCGCTCGACCGGCAGATTGCTGTGCTGAGGAACGCACTGGCTTGAGGTGGCAGTGTAGAACTGTTTACAATTGTTTGTAACAAGACAGATCAATAGCGCGCAGCGGCGACGAGGCTGTCTGCCAACTAAACTCTTCTCTCTGACGACATTGACAATGGACAGACTAGCCGCCATGAGGGTCAGCGCTCTCTTTTTTTTTCGTCCTTCATGCCCTGACCTCGTCTTCTGCGCTAGGCCCAGCAGGCCAGGTGAGAAGTTCGCCGTCCCACGCATATATCCTCCATGACCAGCCCAATCCATAGAGGGAACCCATATACCCGACAAGAGGACGGCGCATACGAGATGTCTGACGTCAAGGACAGCACCACCCACCTAACCGCCGGCGGGGGTGGCGACGCTGGCGATACCATGTCCGCTTTCTATGCAGAAGTACGTGCCCCCCCTTGCATGCGGCTCTCCTGACTTTTTTTTTCGCAGATTGCCTCTTTGCAAGACAGTCTCAAAACCTTTAATGCCAACATTGCGCGTATCGACGACTACCATTCGCGGTCACTGAACAACACCGACGACGCGGCTGCCCAACGGAATACGGCACAGTTGGCGGATCTCGTGGAAGAGACGAGCGCATTGAGCGCGACGTTAAAACGCCGTGTTCAAGCGCTGGAGAGGAGACCTGGAAGCGGACGCGACGCACAAGCACGGAAGCAGCAGGTGAGCGCTCACGAAACGCACATGGACGGCATCTGACCTTGTCGCATAGACGGCGTTCATCAAGTCCAAGTTTGTGGATGCGATCCAAAACTATCAACAGGTGGAACAACAATACCGACAAAAGTACAAGCAACGGATGGAGAGGCAGTTCAAGATTGGTACGTTGTCGTTTCGTCGTGTCGTCGCCGTGTTGAACTCGGTCGTGTTTTTTTAGTGAAACCTGATGCGACGCCAGAGGAGATACGGGCGGTCGTCAATGATGAGTCTGGCAGTCAGATATTCAGTCAAGCTGTACGTGCATTCAGTACTGGTTTGTTATCCGACTCACTCGAATCAGTTGATGAACTCGAACCGCTATGGTGAATCGCGGGCCGCCTACCGAGAAGTCCAAGAGCGACATCAAGACATTCTTCGCATCGAACAGACTATTGCAGAACTTGCTCAGCTTTTCAATGACGTACGTTGAGATGAATGTATCCTGGCTTGTCACTGACCTGGCTCCTGCAGATGAGCATCATGGTAGAGCAGCAGGATGACGTGATAAACAATGTAGAAGCGACCGCGGCGAATGTCGAGAAAGACATGGAAACAGGGTACGCTATGTCGTATCTCCCTTTTTACTATTTCTGACGCCGGCGCTTCTAGGGTCGTCCACGCGGACAAGGCCATCGAATCCGCTCGTGGCGCAAGGAAAAAACGGTGGATCTGTTTCTTCATTACGATCATCATCCTTGCCATCATTGCTGCTATCATTGCGGTCGTCGTTACCGAGCATACGAAGAGTGGCAATGGCAATTAGCTTGCTCGCTCGACTCTTGCCCATGCTCTCTTTGTTCTCTTCCGTGTCGGACCATCGTTACTTTGTTTCTTTTTTTATCTCATCGGACATGTTGCCTCTGGGCACGTTACTTCTTTGGGCCGGACTGACGCCACATCGTAATTGCTCAATAGATCTTCACGTCCCGCTGGACTTGCCCCATGGCAGTTACCCTCCCTACACTTCCTTTCGTTTTCATTATCATCTACTTAATCGAATCTAGTTGGCAATGATTTGGGTCATGCACGCCCTGAAAAGTGGATTTCGCTTTGCTTGATGGCCCGTATGCACCTGGGATTGTAAGGTTTGTCCAGTGGAAGATACCGCCTACAATTTTTTTTTAATTTTCCGGATTCTTTCGGCTGACGTAGCTCTTTGTTTTCTTCTTGGGTATGTACATAATTCATTCATGGATGGTCACGCCCCACGGTGATCAGCTGAGACATCCCCGTTAACGGCAACGCCGCTACACTTGGCAAAAAAAAATATTATCGGTGAGGGTCTACTGAGGGCACGCAGTGCCATACACTTCAAAGACCATGCTGCATCTCCCCCGTTTCGTTATGAAATGTTATAGACATCGAGCTCTCCGGGATATACGAGAAACCTGTAAGCAAGACGGGAGGCCTCGAAGCGCTAGATATCTCATCAAAATGGGTAAGTTATCGGCCATTCCATGCGGAGATGGAGTGCCGAAAGCATGACAACAATGCTCGCCACCAAACTCTGTCCGTCCTTTTTTTTTTCTGTTTTATATTCGACTTTAAATCACTTGGAAACGGAAGGGATCAACAACATACTTGTTTATCTTTTTTTTTCTTTCATTTTCGTCACTCTAGTGCTCTTTTGATCTGCTGCAATAGAATAAAGGAGATAATGCGTGAGGTGACGAACGCACGACTCTCACACTCGTCCTTGAGGCTAAGCCTGATGAGGAATAACGAACTGGCGTTCGAATGTGTGTTATCTAGTACTTATTCTACAACACCGTTCTTTTTCCTCGTCCAATCAATCAAGTCGTACAAAACAGATGCTCACGTACAAGTATTGAAATTCGTGTGTACTCGCTCAAGTTTTGACATGGCTCGCAACGCCGCCATGGCATGTGTCGCGTGATATCGCGGGGGGACGGAGAGCATGATGCCCGACGGATCATTTGGGTATTCATGCGGCAACCGACTCGGATGGCTGCAAGTCCTGGCGCTATACGCATACGGTGTCCTTTACATACCGTTCCCCCCCTTTTTTTCTTTCTTCGAAACTAGACCAGCCCAAATTAGGGGCTCGGGTGCCAACGCCCCTTTTGGCGTCGAAATCGTCTCAGGTCGCCCAACGGGAGTGCCCGTTCGTATGGCTCCCCGTCGGCGTATCGTTCAAGAAGCGCACCAAAACCGCCGGGCCAAGTGGATTGGTCCGTTGAACGCATGCGTTTGTGTATGGAAATGAACGCACTCGCATATTCCCGGTCGCTGGATAAAGTGCCGGCACCACGAGGGGGGGTCAGCATCATATCGCAGACCTTCTTCATAAACGCACTTTATGAGACAGTCTACCGTGTTAGACGCTAAGGGAGCCACATGCCCTGACAGACCTAGTCAATTGAAGGAAGACGTTGTGGTAATACCAATAATTTGGTACCTAAAAAAATATTTCATTAGTCACTGAGTTCACTCACGTCAACGTCAGATGTCATTCCAGAAAGAAGACAATCCGAGGTCCGGAAGAGGGCTACCATCAGAATTACCACCAGTAACATGAATGAAAGAGCGATAAGTAAAAGCATGCGCTGACGAGAACAAAAGTGCCATCGCGAAGTGTCGGATATGAAAAACGAACGTGGAGCCTTAAAAAGTTGGCTAAACGGCCGTATGGCTCAGGAAACTACCGTAGTGTTGTTGGAAGCCTACACATGTGTACATGCGGGTGTCTGTTACCAAACGACGGCTAGCGAAGCAATTGAAGAGGGAGGGGGGCGAAGCTTACACGACCATTCAGCGCTCGAAAGGGGGATAGAGTGGGAGCACCAGTACTGCTTGTGATAAGTTCTGTCTGGAAACAGAAAAGCACCCCGTTCTAAAAGACCGTAGCAGTATTTTTTTTTCAATCAAGATAAAGAGAAGCAAAATAATTATGGAATCCGCACACATGTTGCAGGTGCTACTGTCTGTGAAAGGGCAAAGCTGCTGAGTCCAGAAAAACACGGATACTGTTTTTTCATTAGTTGCCGGCTCCCATTGAAACTGGAACACTTGAACCGTCTCGGCGTTCCAAGAGAATTCTGGCTTTGTGAGTTTGGGGCCAAAATGGGCGCCCCTTCCAAAAGGAGAGCAGGGGAAATGCCGATGCATGTACATATGTGCTGGCCCCAAGCTGTAACTTGTTATACACTCGGATGATAGCACATTTGTGGCTGCGTCATTGAAAACTGGCGCGTCGTGGACGCCACTTCAGCTACCTCTCTCTCGAAAAAGGGATAGAGTAGGCGCCTCACAGGAATCATGGACGAGTATGCCATCGAAGCTCGATTGAGGTCAGAGGCTCCATCATGTACGGTTACTGACGCCAGTGCTGAAACCGAAAGAACAGTGTGATACGGTGGCGTTGTAGTCGCGTTACGTTCGACTCAATTTGCCGGCAAGAAAGAGACGCTAGTTCCCACTGGCAGGCAGTGGGTTTCCGACGACTACGTAAGGTACGGTCAATACCATTCTCCTATGTATAAATCAGGTTACAGTGCATTATGTGTCCTGCCTTGCTGCCCCGACACCCTTTCCCGGCGCTCGCAGATAGTGGAGTCGATGGATTCAGATTGGACCTGTTGGCAGCTGTCAGTGTGGCCGTGGCCCTACAAACCTATGACACAAAACTCGTCTGGGACCCTCTACCGAATCTCCAACTTGTTTGAAGCATGCTACCAGGTCAAACATCGAAGTCGGCTCGGTAGATGACGTCTCGGCAACCTTAGCTAATGCCGGACGTCCAAAGACAGTTTGAGCAAGGTGGATCCGTGTTGAAACCGCGTGGCCATCCCATCCCCATGCGTTTCTATTTAGCTTCCAAGAACAAATCAGACAACCATCGGCGGCGCTCGCGAGATATCCTGAGCTTCCCCGTGTCGTCGCTACAGCCGGTTGTTTGAGGATACACGCACGAATACCTAAGGAAATATGCATACGTTAGACCAAGAGGGTGTCAGCATAGGCCAAGACGCTGTCGTCGACTGGCCATTTTTAGAATTTACGCCCAATCGACGTTCAACCGCAGCTCGGGGGGATGGCAGCACCTGCCACACCCCGAGACTCTGGACCACCTATTACAGTGTGATTTCGCTGGTGCGCGGCGCGAGAACGCACATGATAACGCACACGACCTCGCTCCTATCGGGTGAGTGGTCCTGAAACTCCGTAAGACGGTGAGTTGTGAATGGGTCGCACGATGCCAGCATCCCAATATGAGAGAACCGCCCAGTCGAGCCGAGAGCGTCCCACCTCACGCGAGGTTGGTCGTTCGGAACGTTCAGGAGGGAAATATCCCAGGCTAGCGGTAAATTGGCAATTGGGCATCACTGAACCAACGTTTGTCACATCGTCGGTTGAAGATGAAGAAAGTGATCTGAATGCAACCGAAGGCACATGTTCAGCGCTAATTTCCCATTGTCGAATAATAATGCAATAAAACCTTATCCGAATATTTGCCCAATGGTGGACACGGGAGAGGTAATGCGCAGCCCGGACGTGAGAGAAATGAGGCGACATTCTAGATAAATACCAGGTAGCAATGAGGAACGTAGAATATCAATTTAAATATCCACGTTGATGTTTGTACGCACTGTGGGAGGGAATGGGAACCAGGGAAAACCGTTTATGGCTGGAGTATAAAATTGGCAACGAGTCGGCTATAGAGCCTGCTTTCAGGTGGTTTAAAACATCTCAATTAATTATGACGAGTCAGCACCTGCAGGTGGAAGACGAAATCCTGAGCACACGAGGCGTAATTTCAGGATGAACACGCGGTTACGGATCGGACGAAGAACGAAGCGAGCTGAACGGAAGAGACGGCTGTTGGCGAATAGCTGAATAACGAAATCGCAGGGTATAATTTGGTCATGAGGGAATTTACGCACTCGCAGATGTAGAGGACATGACGAATGGAATGGATCATAAAAGCAGAGGGAATGTGAAGAGAGGCATCAAAGATGGTAGAGGACGAAGATAAGCGCTGATAATCGATAGCCAAGACTTCGAGAGGGCCCCTAAGCCGCCACAGAAGCATAGAAAATTTCCAGAGGTGAGCGAACTTGACATACTTCTATGCCACACTGTGACACGATGATTTATTTATTTACGCCGCGCTCCGGAATTCGGACTATGAGATCAGGTCCGCGTGTGAACGGACGATGGGAAAAATGCAGTAAAGTTCAAGGATCGCATACTTGAATTCAAGCTGGTGACCACCGACAGACGGAACAATGTGTCAGGCACTTCGGTGTGTTGTGGCCGGTATGAGTGCGGACAAGCGTTGGCTAACGTAGCGTTGAAATCTGTGTACCTTGGTCTGGGTAAAAGAAAGAAGCCGAACCACTTCGGGCGCGATGCTGCTAAATTCTTCTATAAAAAATTATTTGTTATTTCCCGATTAGAGGAACTGCAGGATATCCATCAGTTGGTGATGCTGTACGGGAATTAGCACTGGCCATTTGTCCAATGTCTGATTAGTGACTGCGCAAATTTGATGTGTCCAGCTTTATGGCACGGATATGAACAAATTCCTGAGTGTTTCTTCGTACCTTCCCTCCAATGTCTAGACGGGAATTGACGCAGATATAGCATTCAGGCCTAGAGACCAAACTAGACAAGGGAGCCAACCTACAATCACAACTCATCTCTGTGGAACCCTTCCCCTTCTTCCCCTTCTTCCCAATCTTGATCGCTGTCCCCCGTTTCCCCGTCACGCTTCATATTGGATACCGCATTTCGCAGCACCTCCGCTAAACGTGCATACTCTTCAGGAGTCACATCACCCTCTACCGATCCATCCCCATTGCCATCTATCGGTATTTCTTCGAGAATTTCAATGACTATTTCTCCGTTTTCGCCACGGTCGAAGAACACTTGTGGATTGTTGCCGCCGAACCCTTGAAGTTCGGGGGATTTCATCAATACTTCTATGGCCCGTTTCCAAATGTCGTCCCATTGTCCATCGCCTTTATCACCAGTGCTTGATCCTAGCGAGCTTTGGAGCGGCGCCGGAGTAGGTATGACAAAACGGGATTTGCGATTGACAAGATGGAATGGGTAGTCAGATTCATTCAGATCTTGTTGGCCTGATTGCGTTTGCTCGAGCTGCGTCGACTCGGAGGCTTCTTTAGAAATGGGGTCCATAATTTGGCGACAGCGGACGAGCGACTCGTCATGAGCTTCTAGACGGGATCTGAATCCGGGTTCGCCACACAAGCGCGGCGTCTGTACTACTAGTACGTAGGAGCATGTTTTCGCTTCTCGAATGAGAAGTATAGAGTCGGCCATCGTCATCGAACAGTGGAACTGATAACCGTTCATTCGACAGTTTTCGAGCAGTGGATAATCCGACTTGCCTGAACTTCCACTTCACGGGGTTTCCCGGTTTTATCGCAGAATGTGCCATCACCCCATCGTTGAACAAGGTAACGAGAACCTGGACCGCGTGCCAGTTCCAAATTGGCAGCATGAGGAAGTTGATCAGCCACGACCACGTCTCTGTTGTCTGATGCGACAGGGGAGCGACCCAGCGTGAATGCTTCCCACTGAATAGGTCTTAAGAGTGAACTTTTTGAAGATCGTGGAAACTTACCTGTGGATCCTCAGTAGGCTCATATGGCCCTGGTTATTTGGGGTTAACTATTGGAGCACGCCAGGTTATAGATCAATTACCTGTGGGTGGTTGCGTGGGAGAGAGTTCTTTAAATTGTCTAATCTCTTGGTTATGACAGTAAGAATATGTGAACCAGGGCTGTCGGTGCTGAAGGGAAAATCAAAATTTGGCCGGGCAGTCAGATACAAAGTTCGTACATAAAGACATTTTCCGGATAAAGGCTGAAGTAATGACCAGCTATTCCGAAGTGTTGCGTCACCGTCGAAGTCTTCTGTTGTAGCGCCTGGGCTATGTGCGGGAGGAATAAGGCAAAAAAACTCGTTATCCGGACCGATCTTCATGTGCTGGAGAGAGTAGCCCGAAGTATCTGACTGCGCTATGCCCCCGACACGTCAGCTGGTGAGCTCGTAGATACACGTCAAACGTACAGACATTAGATGCTCCAAGGGATACTCTCGTCTCGGAGCTGCCTATTTCTTTCATGCCTGACTGAGAGTGCCACACGGGTGTGTCCCATGACTCTCCCAGGAACTCCTGCTCACCGCCCCACAAGCCGTCTTGAATCCAGCGCTGTGCAGTGTCATTGGAGACGGGGAGGTCGTTAAGGAAGGTGACGCGGTACTTTGGGAATGCATATGGATCTTCAGGGCCCGTGTAAAGTAACCGCGCTCTCCCAAGCACGATGGGCAGAATGGTCAGGACGGAGAGAGTTGAATGTCTCATATAGAAAAGCTAGTAACGTACACCTCCACGTCGTGCAGCCCGGCAGATTACGTCTCCGACTGAAGTAAACAGGTGTGCCGACTCCGCGGCTCGGCAAGATGCGGCCGACGTTTGCCAAAAAAATTCAGATAAAAACAGGAAGAAAGAAAAAGGGCATATGGTGACACTGGCTGTCTCAGGACGATTATCTGGCGGCTAAATTGGCAAAATTCTGGGCATGCAACGCTATGTTGTTCATGCAAGGCGGCCATGTCCGATCGGCGGCCAACATGTGTTTGGGGAGATTGCTGGGCTGAGTAAGACCGTGTCGGGGTCGAGAATAAATGTGAGAGGGTACGTCGCAACGTTGATCAGGACGTTGTATCGCTGTCAGGATGCCTGGGAGCGAGCACAAAATTGAAAGAAATGATTTTTCTGCGTAGTGCGCCGGCATATTTACGTACATATCCCCCCGAATATCAGGGGTTAAAAATCTACGAACAGGCAGATTGCCCGACGATAATAATAAATCCTCGTTTTGGGCATGATTCCACGCGAGGGAAACAATTGCAATACACGTCCCAACTATATTCGGTAGGGGAATAATATTCCGTTAAAACGAGGGCTTCGCCCTTTCCCCGCTTTTCCTCTCTCCTCGACGCGGACGTCCTTCGCCTGAAACCCATCGCCGTCAAGCCCCCGCAATCGCCATTCTCCCGATATTCACAAATGTCCGCCTCCCCACAGCAAGGGGACTCGACGGACAGATATGACGAAGATATCGAGGAAAACGATCAGCAAAATACAGACGAGCTAGACGGTGAGTCATCGTCCAGTCGGGTTACCACCGCATATTTGCCATTTTTTTCAAAATTTATGCATTGCTTCTTCAGCTGGTGCAGCACCCAAAGACGCGCAACAACCCAAAAGGGGGCGCGGCCGCCCCAAAGGCAGTAGAAACAAGAAATCAGGGGCTGCATCTGCCT
The DNA here is from genome assembly GCA_038090275.1 of Austroboletus novae-zelandiae. Lineage (NCBI taxonomy): Eukaryota > Fungi > Basidiomycota > Agaricomycetes > Boletales > Boletaceae > Austroboletus > Austroboletus novae-zelandiae. The sequence goes on along the minus strand of JBBPML010000363.1, from coordinate 7,345 downwards.
CTACGGCCCCATCAGAAGGAGCACCGCTGAAGAAGAAAAGGGGGAGACCACCCAAAGTATATCTCGCCGACCTCCCCCGTTCCTGATTCTCGACTCACCATATTCCCGTACAGGAAAAGAAACCGGACGATTCAGGTGCTGAGGAACCACTTAGGAAACGGAAGCGTGGCCGTCCTCGCAAAGACGAGAAACCACAAGATGACGATGGTCCGGCGACAGTGTCGGCCCCTACCATTGGTGAAGGTTCAGGCCTGTCAGGTGAACCGAGTGCAAAGAAGAAACGGGGCCGGCCACCGAAGAAGACTTGAGTCACTCCCTTTATCTTTCGTTGTTTTCGGTTTTGTCGCATTTCTTGCTTTCTTGTATACCAGATCTTAACGACAAAGCACGACCATTGACTTTGCTTTCTGTGCTTCTACTAGGTAAAGCTTACATAGACTAAATAATGGCGCATTTCATGGGATTTCTTTTGGCTCGTTGATGGCTCCCCTGATGGACCATGCACACGTTCTTGCTTATTTTTATCGCCTGTGAACGGTTGCGTTGATAGCCAACATCCAGACTCTTTTCAGAAACATGTGTTGCCAGTCAGTTCTGCGAGATATCCTCATGTAGTACCTTGCCAAATTAATCACCGTTCAGTGCCCTGGGTAAGGACGGGGGAGAATATTTCTAATTCAACCTATAATTTACGGGAAATATCCACCGCCATTCTCCGTAGACTGAGGGAATATATCGATTTAATGAGAAACAACCGGGCCTACAAGTTGCCACGTCAAAAGGTACTATTGTCATCGTCTTCGTAGCCAATAAATAGCGTGGAGTGTAACATAGAGCCCTGAAGCACAAAGCGCCGCGGTACCGAAGCGCTCAACGAAAGAAATTATGGCAGACTGCTTCGCTACCTTCTTTCGAGCTGTCGCGTAGCTGATATCTGGGCGGAAGGTAACCATCGTGTAAAGTGGGAGCCATCCTGTGGGGTTAGGAGTTGGGAACGGAACAGTCGCCAGAGACCGCGAGATCAAAGAGTCTTTGCTCGAAGTGATCGTATACAGCAAATTATCGAGAGCCCTCTTGAAGAGGTATATGGGAGTTGTCACAGAATGTCGCATTTCGACACTGCACCGGTGAGCAATAATTGAAGGCTTAGTAACGAATGATGGACTTACTAATTGTCCATCGCGAGTTCACAGATAGCAACAAGATCATCGTGCCTTGTTTCAGTGTACTTGGAAAGGGCATTGAACAGCCTCGTGTCCGTGAGTTCTTGTTCGCCTAAATTGGTTGGTGGGCTACAAGGACCCACGCCCTCTTGTAGAAACAGCGCCCGCAAAACCCTGACATCCTCCAGGCCGCAGTTGAGACCTTGCCCGTAAAAGGGTACCATGGAATGGGCAGCATCGCCTAGTATTACACACCGATCCTTGTAATGATACGGCTTTGCCTAATGTGCGTTGGATCTCTGAGATCATTGACTGTCGAACATGCCCAGGGAAGGCGAACCTTAATACTGATGAGTGGGCTCCGGGGATTTCTGGCGAAATCATTGAGTAATTTGTCTTCTCCAAAGAGAAGGAGGGCGTCAGGGAAGTAGGTCCTGAACCATGACAAGATCGCTTCGCGGCCGACCAAGCGATCAAACTCGACAGTAGGCGCGAACAGCGTGCATGTGAAAGACTTGTCCTGAAATGGGATGAACTCGCAGGTGGGAATGAATGAGACAACAGGCATTTACTTTGTTTGGGAGAGCGATGAGCATGAAGGAGTGGCGAGGCCAAATGTGGAGGTGATTCGGATCAAGCAAGAATACAGGCTGACCATGCTCGTCACACCCTGCCGGCATTTTAAGTTCAATATATTCGTGAGGAATATATTCCTGCTGGAAATTCATTCTGTTGGCCTCGAGTCAGTGTCATCTAACCAGCAGGCTGGTGTTGGCACACCTTACGACCCTCATTAATTGGCGGCGCACAATGGAATAACTGCCATCTGCACCAATACACAGGTCAAAATTTGTTCTAGCGTCTGTCTCTGAATTTGCATTTCGGATAACCATTGTTCTGTCGTCAAAATCGATGGCGAGAACCTTGTGGTTAAAGAACAAACGGATGTTCGAAACAGCGGAAGCCTCATCAAGCAACCCTTCGTTAAGAAGAGCGCGATCTATAGAACTAATACACTACACGTATCATTCAGCGTTCACCCAACGTGCACGCACGAAAATATACCGACCTGGCCGTTCCTATCATATTGTTGACTTTGTTGGTTCCCGAGGGTGTCGTGAATCATCCGACCGCGCATCGGTATTGTGGTCTGTAAGAATCGGGCGGTGACGGCTGGGTCGATGGCTTGTAAAGCGGCGATTCCGCGGGATGAAATAGCGAGGTTGATCGAACGCTGTTGCACAGCGGCCTTGGAGGAGGGAAGCCGTAAATCTGATAAAGTTTGGGCTTCTAGAGAAAGCATTGGTGGGACGGAGATGAAGGACTCACCAGACCTTGCTTCGTATACGTCGACATCCCAGCCCATCTTGGCGAGAGAAATTGCGGTAAGACAACCAACGGGGCCTGCGCCGACGACGATTACCGTTCGCGCTTTCTCTGTGGGGCTCATCGTTGCGGTTAACACGTAATTACCAGGAGACAAAATGTTGGCCGACTTTTCTCACCCATAAGCGCCCGATGTGTTAAGAGCCGTAAGGCGCGGACGGATCTGAGATATTGGCATCCCATGTCTCCAGGAGACAGCAAACTAGAAGACATTGACGTCGTGCTCACTGGCGATGAATTTTCCATCCCAAAAAACCAGGACAACGGTTGTCTCCGAACCTTTTACCAAGTGTCGATTGCGCTCATACTTTCCTAGGTGACCGTCGATGCGCATATCTCTGCGGCAATTCTCTCGGCCTACTAGCTAAACGGTCGAGAGCTCTTCTTGAAGAAGAGCTCCACGTGTGGGAATCTCGGTGAGCAGCGCGCCTGCTGAGGATATTGTTTGCCCAAGCTCATCCACCTTTTGGACATTCTTCAGGGCTGTAGAAGGTCACTTCAAACACCCACATGGCCGTGAATGGATGAATATTGCCGATACGGTCACCCCTCTGCTGGCTCGCCTGGTCGGTGGGTTGCGTCTCTCGGACATATCGGTGGTTTTGTTTTTCAGGGATTTATATCTACATTCCAAGGTGCTACGGAGAAAGAAGTTGCTTGTATGGGGACGTTGACTGCGAATCTGCATCTCATGATGTCAGCATTTTACAAGCCTACTCCCACTCGATTCAAGATTCTCTGCGAAGGACAAGCATTCCCCTCGGATCAGGCGAGTGTATGACGATTTTGATCTGTACAAGTAATTGAGCACACCTGTTCACGTCTTTAGTATGCATTTTCCTCGCAAGCCAGCTTACACGGATATGACCCGTCTCAAGCGATCATCGAGATGTTCCCCCGGAGTGGCGAGTTCACACTTCGCGTGTCGGATATCCTGGACACGATCGCTAAGGAGGGATCATCTATTGCCCTTGTCATTTTCAGTGGCGTGCAGTATTACACTGGGCAGTGGTTTCCCATCGAAGCGATCACCAATGCCGCGAAGGCTCAAGTAAGTTTACGAACTCCCCTTGTGTTTTTTTACGTCCCGAACACCGGCAGTCAAACTTGCGTTTCGGTCGTTTCTGCAACGTTTCATGAGGGAATTTTGTTCACTAACGCATTTCATCCAAAGGGTTGTATCTGCGGTTGGGACCTCGCCCATGCAATCGGGAATGTTCCGATGGCTCTGCATGACTGGAGCGTTGATTTTGCTGTATGGTGCTCGTATAAATATCTCAATTCGGGCCCTGGCGGCATCGGCGGTCTTTTTATCCACGACAAGTGGCAAAACGACAAGACGCCTCAGTACGCATCTTTGGTTTCAAGATTGGTCGACGGGGTATTTACCGCACATTAGGTATGCAGGGTGGTGGGGACATGACCCTTCCACTCGGTTTTTAATGCCCCCTAAATTCTCTGCCATACCTGGCGCTCAGGGATATCAACAGTCCAATCCATCAGTGTTGACCACTGTTTCATTACTTGGCAGCTTACAGGTGTTTGAAGAAGTCGGCATGATGGATCCACTGCGTAAGCGGTCAGTGTTGCTTACTGGCTACCTGGAGTCCCTCCTCGTCAAATCGGCATTTTACGTGGCGGCCAATTTGGTTGCCGGAGAAGATTCATCCGGGGAAGGGCCTCGCGACCAGAAACTACAATCTGGATTTACAATCATTACGCCACAGGCGCCGGAATCGAGGGGCGCTCAGCTGTCTCTGCTCTTCTTGCCCATAGATTCCGGTGTCATGCAGACGATATTCGATAATTTACTATCGAAAGGTATTGTCGGCGACGAGAGGAATCCCAACGTTATTCGACTCGCACCTGCCCCTCTTTACAATACCAGGTTCGACTGTGATCGAGCGGCCCTCGCGTTAGAAGAAGCGTTTCAATCGCTGGTAAAGGTGCATGATTGACTAGAAGTTATGCGGTAGATTGCCCGGGTCGTCCCCAATGTAGCTAACAGCCGTGACAATGTATTTGGGGCACCCTCCAAATGACCAAACGACTTGGAAGCCAATGTTTGCTGTGCTATCCCTTTTGGGACGTACAATGCCAGCATACAGTACGAGAAATCGTGGCTATTGTAAGATGAACAGAAGCTCAACAACCAACTTCGGATTGTACGCAGATGAGTGCTGCGACTCATCAGAATAGCTCGGGGAGAGCCTCTACAGGTTAGTCTGACGTGGGCCTTCTGGGCCCGGTATATAAAGCCAGTGTGAAGTTGGGAAACATGCAACGGCTCAGTGCACAGGGCGTGTGATGGTGACTCGGAGGCTACCGCCGCTTCATTCTTTTCTGAGTCGTGCTTTTGCACGTCATTGCGCTCGCCCGCACCGCAAAAAACTTATCCACTGTGAGCGTGAGTCTTACCCCTCGGCTTCCTGTGAGTATCGTGTCCTTGCGAAGCTTATTGCTTTCTGACGTGCTTTGTACACTGAGACCGGGTGTTGATTAATCTGTTCAAGCGTAAACAAATCATGGCGTGAAGATGCTCTCACAAACTGCTGGAGATCGCCTGCAGGGCAGCTCTCACGGAACAGTGGGAACAGGAATAGCGTCTTCAAAGTCGGATCTTGAAGCCTCTTTCTCATGAGATTCCCGTACTACCAGTATTATTTGATCATATCAAACTCCCTATAATTCGACATATCTTTTGAATAGAAGCAGTCCCTTGTCCATTTTGCAACGTTCCATTCTCGCAAACAAGATATCGGCCATGGTGCTCCGCCAAGTACTTTCCGGCAGCACGATGACCTCGAAATGGAATCTAGATAAATTATGTTGACCAAACAACTGAAGACAAGTGAGTAGTCTTCTGACAGGAACCCCTGCCAGTAAACAATCGCAAAATAGATCGTCTACGTACTTGGATCTGGAGCGTCCCACGGCGTACTAGTCGCAGCCTGAGGTTCAAGTTGTGGAATGGCGAGGAGCATCAGAACTCCTAGGGTTCGGCTATCATGTTTGTAAGACTGTGATCGGGTGACCCTGGCGTAATTATGCAACTAGAAGCTACACCCTAAGTAGATAGCCTATCCAAGACATCTTTGACGTAACTATCAATCATGGCAACGTACTTGTGACTTTTTAGGATATCATTATGTTCGTCCTCCAAGTCAGTAAACGACTCGGAAAGAAAACACGATCTCTCCTTGAGAAAATCGTGCATTGCCTCACTCTGACGTTCATCTACCAGGGTATCGCCTTTAGAGTGTACGATGAACCAGCGTATGTGCCCGCCCCTTGGGTCGACTGTCGCCTTGATCGCCGACACGTCCTCGAAAGACGGCCTGCTTCCAAACACATCCTCGATGAACCAGGCTCTGTATCTCGGAAAGCTCGCGAGCAACAAGTCGATGTCGTAGATACCCTCCGACATGACGATAGCAGCCGTAGCTTCAACGAGTTCGTCCGACGGACAAACGCTCTTCGCATCGCCTGGCCTGCTCAAGAAGAGGGTACACAGCATGTGGGCAGAGCAGCTGTGGCCCATCAAAAAAATCTTGTTGGGTTTGCGAGGCAAGTGCCCCCCATTTCCCTCGTGCCAGCATCGGATGAATTCGAGGAATCGGAGGAGGTCCTCCGCGTGTGCAGGGTGATGCAGGTAATTGTCTGGCGTGGGCTCTCTGGGCGTGAGCCGGTAGTTGGGAAGCGCGATCGGGCACCCTGTCGATACGGCAAGTTGGCGGGCCAGTGCGGAGAAATCTGCTTTATCTTCCCTGAGGCTATGATTTCAATGCGATCGGCAACGACTTAGGGTAGGATGCCTCACGCTCTCCACGCGCCGCCGTGGGTAAAACAGACGAGAGCGGACGCACAAGGATGATGACTAGAAGCGTCTAGGAGGCTCTTTGGAACATAGATGTCGAACGTCTGGAACGTACTCGATGGTGCTGAAGGAAAGTAAGAGACATCAAGATATTCGACGTAGGAATCCATGGCACTGCCACTTGATGGCCTTGAACCACATTGTCAACACCCACAGTGACGTCATTACTGCGTGGGTGCGGTCATGATCGCAGCAGGCAAGTGGTATAAAAAATACGCCAGCACTCCCTTCTCCATCATACCATTCCCCGTCATGGCGCCGCCCATCGAGTCTCAGGCTTTCTTGGTCAGTTCATTTTCAATCTCTCAGTCTCCATCTCACACCCTCCTAGATCATGTCAGTTCCAGCTAGTGTCTCTTAGCACCAGCTGAATAACTCTTTCTTTCTTCAAGCTTTGCCTTTCTTCTACCCCCAGTCGCAGTGTTCCTCGCACGGGGGGTTGGCGCTGACTTTGTACGTTTTTGCCCTGGAGTGTCGGCGCGATGCTTATCACGCACGTTTGACAGCTCATCAACATTGGCCTGACAATTCTAGGCTGGCTGTGAGTATTTTGTCTGTTTTAATGTGTGTTTTTTGACGTATGTTTCAAAGACCGGGCGTCGTCCACGGTAAATTCGTACTAGGTCTTTCACTTTTTTGCTTGAACTAACAACTCCGTTAGCACTCTACGTTGTCTTGTAGTGACGCGTGCCGAACCCTCACATCGGTTTTTTCTTACGATGCACATACCCAGAGCAATCCGGATACCAAGTCGAACAGGCTTTTTGACTTCTAATATTTATACATGATAATGGATGTTGTGTACAATTCTGTAAAACACACTCATACATACAGATCTACTACTCGCTTTCATCTTCCTCTTCATCCTCCTCCCCCTCGTCATCCTCGTCATCGTCATCATCTTCGTTGTGTAAAGTCG
>JBBPML010000362.1:0-24870 GCA_038090275.1 Austroboletus novae-zelandiae | reverse complement strand
CTTGTCCACCGTTTTCATGGATGATTTTGCAACCATCCGCAACGCCATCTTCGAATACACCAAATGTTGAAGGATACGTGATCTATGAGCATCCGAATTGAGTATGCGCCCCAATTTGTGGGAAAGTGGTGCCTACCATACATGCGGCCAAGTGCTCCTTGTGCTTCTCAGCTTTATCCTTGAGATCGGCGAGATCAAGATTTCCATCTGCATGTGTCTTAACAGGGACAACTTTCAAACCGGCCATGACTGCGGACTACAACAATAATGTAAGCCTCGCAATGTCACTGTGCACGAGGGTGCAACATACTGCGGGGTTGGTACCATGAGCGCTTACCGGGATCAAGCAGATATTGCGATGTGCTTCTCCACGCGACTCATGGTATGCACGAATGATGGTCAACCCAGCATATTCACCGGCGGCGCCCGAATTGGGCTGTACAGAGCATGCATGAAATCCGGTGATCCTACAAAGGTCTGCCTCGAGTTCCTATGTATATCGTCAGTCTCACTATCACGATTCATAGATGAATATTACCTTGACGACCTGTTTATAGCCCTCTACCTGGTCGGCAGGAGTAAACGGGTGCACACCACCAAACTCTGGCCAGGTCAGAGGAATCATGCTGGAAGTGCTATTGAGTTTCATGGTACAGCTGCCAAGAGGAATCATGGCATGGACGAGAGATAGGTCCTTGGATGCCAGGTGAAAGATGTAACGGAGCATCTCAGTCTCGGAGTGGTGCGTATTGAACACGGGGTGGGGAAGGAACTGAGAGTTACGGATGAGCGATGAAGGAATGGCACTGGCAGTAGGCTGGAGAATACTGGCAAGTACCCCTGTAGGTCCCGATGCCGCCGTAGTAAATACGCTGACCAACATGTCCAGATCTTCACGTCCAACAGACTCGTCGAGAGTAACACCGACATGTGTACTGTCCACCCTCCGAAGATTTACGAACTTGAGAGCAGTTGCAGCATGAACAATCTCGGCATTCTTGCATACAGGAGAGACGTCGATAGTCAACGTATCAAAGTAAGCGTCATTCACGACTTTGAAACCAAGGCGCTCGACGCTTGCATGAAGAAGTTGGGTAAACAGATGAACTTTTTTCGCGATGCGCTCTAGACCGACAGGGCCGTGATAAACAGCATACATGGCAGCCATGTTTGCGAGGAGTGCCTGGCTAGTACAAATATTGCTAGTTGCCTTCTCCCGACGAATGTGTTGTTCTCGGGCTAATTATAAATGTGAGCACTCGTTCGCGATGTCAAAAGTCAAACACTGACTCTGTAGAGCCAGTCTGTATGCTGGGTTGCCCATCGTATCCTTGCTCCGCCCAATTAACCGACCAGGCATCTTCCTCTTCAAAGCATCCGTGACTGCAAAAAAGGCACCGTGGGGTCCTCCGAAACCTGCCGGTACACCGAAACGGGCTGAATTGCCCAAGACGATGTCAGCACCCCATTCGCCGGGCGGAGCGAGCAGGGTCAATGCGAGAAGATCGGTGGCGCAGACGATGAGTGCACCGCTGGCGTGAACCTGGTTCGCGAGTTCCCCGTAGTCGGAGATGCGGCCATTGACATCGGGATACTGAATCAAAACACCAGCGAGGTCGGCACGCAGCTCAGGGTCTCTGAGTGCCGCATCGGCATCAGCGACGAGGAGACGGATTCCGAAACCCTTGGCACGAGTGCGGATAACGGCAATAGTTTGTGGAAGAACGGCGCTGTCGACTAGGAAAGTCTTGCGTTTCTGGCCGGAATGGACGTATGCCATGACCATGCCTTCGGCGGCGGCGGTTGCCTCGTCTAAAAGGGAAGCATTTGCAATATCCATGGCAGTCAACGACATGATCATCGTTTGGTAATTGACCAGGGACTCGAGTCGGCCTAACAGTGGAATGAGACGTGGGAGGAATGAGGGGTCACAAGACCTGACCTTGGGCAATCTCAGGTTGGTATGGAGTGTACGGAGTATACCAGGCAGGATTTTCCATGACCTGGAACAGTGTTAGACAACCTAGAGAGGGTGGAAGATGGACGCACGTTGCGCAGGATGACAGGGGGAACGACGGCATTGTGATAGCCCATGCCAATGTAACTCTTAAAGTGGCTGTTCTGCCTTGCGAGGACCTTGGCGCGGGCATGGAGCTCAGACTCGCTGAACGCAGGCATGGACGCATTGCTAATGGTTGTGGTGGGGATGCGGATGGTGGCGGGGACGGTGGCGGACAAGAAGGCGTCGAGGGAGTCGTAGCCAAGCTTGGAAAGCATAAAGGACGTCTCATTGTCGTCGGGACCGACATGCCTGTCGGTGAATGTGTCGAGAGAGTCGAAGAGGGAAGAGGGGGCCTTGGCGGTGGCTAGATACCGTACATGGAGTTGGGCACGCTTGGAAAAGAGCGCAAGCGTACGAGAACGCAGGGCTGCCATAGACGGGGATGAAGAAGAGGAAGAGAGAGAAGGGAATGGAAGGGAACGGAAAGATATACCTGGGTGATATTCACCGAGCCAGGTCCGACACCGAATCGATTACGGTTTTGTATCGGGACTTGTGAAGTCTGAGAATCAGGTCGATAAGGAGCCAGCAACACCCCCGCGCCCATCCCATGGTCCGTACGCGCTTTGTTTCAAGTCCATCGCCGCCGCCGCCAACGAGAACGTGAGCGTGGACGAGGAGGCGTACAGTGAGCGGACGGACCCAATGATTTCATGCTCGGGGTCCATATCGGCGAAAAAACTTTTTATGAGGCATTTCCTTTTGTGTAATATCAAGACGCTTGCCACGCGAGGTGATTGGCGTTTATCTAAGCTGTGCTGCTCTTTCGCTTGAGGCAGACCCACTAGAACCGAGTCCGACGGACTGTCCAAGATTCTTCTCCTCGAGCTCGAGCTGCTCCGGCAAGTGGTCTCTCAGACGCGAGTGAAATGCAACTCGCGTACCAAATAGGGACACCCCTGCGGAAGCGGAGCGCCGCGGAAAACCCATGACATTATGCCCAGCCTGCCTCCCAAATACTGCAAGTACAACTTACACGCTCACTGCCGCACTTCCCCCAGCATCTCGCCTATCGTCAAGGCATCAATGCGAGCCCATCAGCGCATCCATACCGAATAAACCCGATTACATCCTCTCCTCGGGATCTGTTCTCTCAGGGTCAACATAGTATGCGAATTGCACATGCATTCTCCATGCGACTCACCGCGGATCTTCTTCTTCTTGTCGTCCTACACCCTGTACACCATCCTTATCTACAAGCCGGGCAACGACCCGCAGCGACTCCTTGGCTGTCTGTGCACTACTTCCTGATATCTCTCCTTCATAATACGATATTACCCACAACAAGCGCTTCAGCGACTTTGACGCAGAGTCTGACCGCAGCGACGTTCGTCGGTCCTTGGAACTTGGCTGTACTAGCGCTTGCAGAATCCCCGTTTGTTTTCGCATAACGTTTGACGATCGGACCAATTCATACTAAAAATTTCCGATTCCATCAATATACCTTCGGAGATAACGATAACACGACGTACGACAAGTACGTGAACCTCACCCGGCGTCGCCAAGAAAATTTCCGCTTTTGAAACTACAAAGTCCACCAATCGGAGCGTCTTCCGTCACCGCTTCAGTCGTGTGCCAATTCAATTGCTCTCGTGCTCACCTTTTGTATGAGATTCCCGGTGCCATTTGTCGTGGTCAGATGTTCCAATTTGTTCGCCAAAAATTCAAGTACAGAAATGACTGCTTTCCAGAGCTCTAACCACTCGTATTCTACGACTTGCCTACTGAGATGCTTTGAAAAACTAGTGAAATAATGCTTACCTATCCGTATTCGTACCTTTTGAAGGTACCAGATGACACGATAACACGTCAAGATACACGTCCTAATCAGTGTCAGACACTCTCTTGCCGAAGTAATCCGTAGGCGACGCACGTATACGTGTACATTTCCAAGCGTTTGTGGAGATTGTGACGAAGCCACAACACGCAGCAATCAAGCAGCGCGCAAACTGGTGGACGTGTCGACGCCGGCGTACACAAGAGTGGTATTCGCTGCATATGTTGAGCAAACATAGACAGCTTTCGAAAGGGAGGCATACCTGACGACAGAGCCTGATGGATTGCACGGATGGTCTACAGAATACATCCATTACTCTTGGGTTTTCGGCCATAATTAATAACATATTCATTGCGAGGTTTGCGTATGCCAATGCACGTGGTGAAGCGGACGACGTTCCGTGTGTCAATAAATATGAGGATAATGACAAGACAGTATACGACAGAGGGATTCTGGTTTTAGTTGTTCCTCCGCTGTTAGAGTACGTTGTGTCCATGAATACTTGAGTGAAAAGTGGGTTGTAAAAGAGGAACTCAAAAAGCGGAAGAAGGGAGACACTGGCTTCGACGGGTCTGCAGGTTGTTCGTCCTCAGAGGTCGGAGGCGTGATGAAGAAGTTACGCTTACTGGTGTTTGAACAATTCTCGTGGCGAATCCAGGGGTTGCAAAGACAATGCACGATCAGGTCTCAGAGATGTGATCAGCGTGCCCACCGTTTTCGCGAAAGTCGGTATCGAATCGTCCAAGATGTCTTGGTAACTCCTAGGAGGGGTGATTCAGTACACATTCCATCCTCGAAAAGCTGCATACTTGACAGCGGTGTCACAAGAAAAATTTGCAGCCCAACATATCTTTCTCATCATTTCGATGTCACCACTCTCCCGGATATGCTGCAGGTATGGATTGAGTTTCGCTGCGTCGGACTTATGAAAGTTGGCGAGAAAGGAAAGTAAAAGCGTGGATTCTAACGAAAAACGATCCGTTTCTGGCGATTTGAGAAGCTGTGGGACACATCAACAGGCTTCCATGGATAAACCAAATGGACCACGTGCATTCGCCAACGAAGGAAAGATATCTCTGCGGAGGAGGTATGCGCCGGGGCTAAGCTGATTGACGCTACCCATGTATACAATGGCTAGTTGAAGGACGCGATGCCGCAGGTCGGCTTCCACGTACCGTCAGTATCGAAAGCAAACCAGACGTTAGCACAGACGCACCTGAAGCTTTGTCGTCTCCGAGAACTTGACCGATCATTTCGACGAACCTCTTTGAAGGCGTCTTTTGTCAGTGTTTCTGTCACCTGCATACGGTCAGTCATAACTCACCATGAAAACCGCGTCGCTCTCGTTGATCTCGCCTGCAAACACGACCATGATCTCCCACCCTGCCAAATTCTTTGCCAGTATGCGTCGCAGTAAGATTGATAGCGTCTCGACCGCCCGCACACGGATGATCGTATCCTCTTTGGTCCCAGCGGCAAACTTGACGCACGTCACGAACAACAGATTCAGGACTAGCTACTTGCAGGGAAACGGTCATAGTGACTGCCAGTGGTTACGTAAAATAATCAGACCTTGTGTACATATAGACACTCGTCCTTGGGTAAAGCGCAGAGAAACTTGTTGAGAAAGTCGCGGTCGAGATCGAGTGTGAACAAGGCTCGCCAGAACTGATCGTCCGTACAATTGGGCGATATCACAGCGGGACTGAGGCCCTACCAAGTTCAGGTAAGGTTTTTAGAAGGCTTTGCGCTTTTATAATTGCTTGCCTGGAAGATCTTATTTACGGTCGTAGAATATCTTGGGTTTAACTTTGATGATATGCGCTGCGGCGCAATCATGGGGACTAAGGAAGTGGTGGTCGGGAAGAAGATCGCTGTTGCTTACCTACCGCGCCACGTACAGTACTTCGGTCGGCACTAGTCCACATGCAGGCCCATCCTTCTGTAAGTTTCCCGCCACAAGGAGCACTGTCGATCAGCCGGCGCACGTCCGAGTCGCGCTAGGTATGCCATTTCCATCAGTCTCCTGTGTCAGCCTTGAGCATGACTGTATGCGCGCACCACAATAATGGACAGGCTACTCGAACTTTCAGACTGCGGAAGAGGCGTGATCAAAGGCCTCCGTCCATCATTCATGCGTACCGTTTAGGCGAACGTCTCTTCCCGTCCGCCGTCGTTTCATGATATGTAACAGGCTGCAGGTAAATTACGTTGATGAGCACTGTCGCACCGTGCGGGCTTGCCGAATCCTTCACCGCATCATAGTACGGCCGAGCATCCCGTGGATCACCCGCTTTGACACTCAAGATTGGTGATGCACGGACACTTGCCGTGTTAGCGGGTGGGCACTACTATCCGAACGATGCTAGAACATTCTCAATCGAGCATACATTCCAGAGAGTATTTAGCGTCCAGCTGTTGTGAATTTTTACGTCGATTCCCAAAGAGTGCACACAATCTATGTTTGGATACGAATATCGAGTAACGAACGTAGTGCCGAAGGCACGCAGCGAGAATTCGTACGACCATCCTGAATTGTCCGAAAAGGTTTATAGTCACGTCGTCGAGGTGCCTGTGTTGTTTACAGTCAACGAATCCACATGCAAGCTCATCCTTCTGTAAGTTTCCCACCACTCGGAGGAGCATACTATCTCAGAACTGTTCACCACATCCCAAGTACCCTCGTGTCGCAGAGCTCATCTCCAAATATCCAAGATCAGCCGGTGCGCTCTTTCAGACATTCAACGATGTTGCACTAGGTATGTTCATCTTCCTCCCGAGCCAACCTTGGGCGTGATTGTATGCCGCGCAGCACAAAAATGGACAGATGTTCAAGTTCTCGAACTTTCAAAATGCGGGAGGGGCGCGATCAGGGGCCTCCGTCCATCACTCGTGCGTACTCGGGCCGTCTGTTTTGCGATATAAAGTTGATCGAACATCATCTTGATGATGATAGACTGCAGGTGAACCATCGTCGATGAGCACTGTCGTACCTTGTAGGCTTGCCGAATCCTTCAGCACATCATGGTACGACCGAGCACCTCGTTTGTCTATCACTCACCCACTCTGGCCCTCAGGATACGTGATGCGTTCTCTGAACTGGATAGCCTGATCACGGACTCGCCTGACACACTCTTCTTAGCAATCTGTTCCGAAGACTCGTCGATCGTGTACTACAAGATCAGTAAAGGCATCGTCAAACCTCAAGTTTGAGACGGAGCACGGACGCTTGTCGTTCATGCAGGGTGAGCACTACTGCCCGAACGGTGCTGCGATGTTCTGCATTGATCATACGCCCCAGAGAACATATAACGTCCAGCTGTTGTGGACTTTTACGCCGTACCCCAGACCGATCGAGTATCTGTTACTGTAGCATCCCGTCGAATCCCGCGTCGACCATCTCTGCAATCCAGCTAGCGAGGGCTTCGTCCTTCATTCTAACACCTTCCATCATCCTTCTAACTACCGCAAACGCCCTGCGCCCTCTCCTCTCCCCCTCCCCATCACCTACGTAGTCCTCGTTCATAAACTCTCCATCGTCCTCTTCCACCAATCCCGGGAATCCAAACCGCTCACCGTCCGGTCGAGGAGCGAGATCGGTGACTACGAACGAGGTGTGAAAGAGGATGCGGATTATAAGCAGCGCCGTAAGAGAGCCAGACGGAGGATCAACTATTGGACGAAAGAACTTGACTGATGCAGAACGTGGCGGTGGTGGCCGACGTGTTGTTGGGTCTGCTAGCGGGTAGCTATCCTCTACCGCAACCGTGATGTCATCATCTTGCGACGGGTGTCTGGCAGGCGGCTGCGAGTTTGGTATATGCGTGAGAACGTGTAATCTCAGATGTGCTTTGGGCATTCGTGCAGCGCAAGAGGACCAGAGACAAGGTGGGTGACCTGCTTCGAGATCGTGGATGTGTTGAATTAGGTGGTCATACAATTCGCCCGTACTCGAGGGAGCTGCGATGCATTGGGATCTGTCCCACTGGCATTTGAACTGTTGACTAGCTTCGGTTTCTTTTCTCCGGCTAACTCCACGAACGACAAATCTTTGTGGTGGACCAGGAAGCACCATAGCTTGAGCTTGCGGGAACACGATGTTTACGTTCTTGATCACGTCTGACGCCACGAGCACCGGGAAATGCTCGGCGTGAGGCGTAAATGCGTCTTTATATAGGTTCCAGAAATCGACTTGCGTGAGCTCGCCCTCTGGTTCAGCATGAAACATCGTTTTCATCCTGGAACGCTAGAATGAGAAAAAAAAAGCACGAGACGTAAACAAACAGAAAATACCATTCATAACACCGCGTCGGCTCTGGTATGGGAATCAGTCGTTCCAACTCTTCGCTCGTCAAATCGTGATCAGGTGTGGCAAGAGCCGTATTGGCAGATACGGTGCGCACAGGACCCGTGATGTCCACTGAGACCTCTTCTTCGACCTGTTCCGTGAGCAAGAAGCTGACGAGAATTTTTAGAGTGCTCGGCATGGCTGGATGAAGGAGGAATGCTTTTGCCATTGGCGGGTGTGAGAGATGCGCATACAGGTAATTCAAGGAAGTGTCCACAAGAGACTTGTCCATGAATAGGGCGAGGTACCGTATGGACGCGTCGAGGGCTGGCGAATCTGCTTTGATCCGGGGTACGTTCGAGGGGTACGTGAACAGCTGCGCGAGCACGGCGAGAGCCGAAACGATGAGCGTCCTGTTCGACGAGTAACCTGCGATTTCAAGGAGGGTTTGGAGTGGACCCTGCTCCGCAGAGTTTGCATGGGGGAGGACGACGCGAAAAGAAATGGATTGCAAAAGTTCGATGATGTTGAGAATGAATTCGGTATTGGAATCGGAGTGTGGGTCGAGATTGCTGAGAGCGTTGAAAATGAGAGGTTGTGTTCGGCGGTGGTCGGCCAGCTCGAGCGCGTTGGGTTCGTTTGTCGCCGAGTTGCGAAGGATGAAGAGAGATTCTATGGCGTGTCTGCGTTTTCTGTCTGCTTCTGGGGACATGGAAAAGAAGGGGTATTTTTCTGACTCGAGGTGGCCTTCGCCGACATACCATTCGGGCCATTCAAACAGCGCGTCGGTAAGACCTGGAAGAGACTTGAGAAGGAAGAGGTCGTTGGTGCATAGCCTGTGCAGTCTGTCTAGCGCCCATCCGATCTCGGTGTTGATCGTGGACCGCAGTGAGAGCACCATGCGATTGTTTGACGTGGGCTCGGTGTACCATCCTGCAGCAACGGTCGATATGTGGACTCGAGGCGGAGAAAGCACTTACGTTCGTAGTCGTCGGTGATGTTTGGGCCTGGACGCTGCGCAGACTGTTGTTGAGGGTAAGGGCGATACGGCGTCGCCGCTGTCGGGAGTGTTCCCGTTCTGACGGGCGTTGCGAGCGCCATCTCATCTTGTCGTGTCACGCTCTCCGCACAAACACGCGTTCGTCACGCATGACCAACGTGGTGTCACACTGTCACACTGTTTCTCGACGATATGGCCCTCATCGAAGTGCGTTTGACCAGCTTGCTTGGCTCACTACTACTCACCGTTCGCTAGGTTATCGCAAACGACCGTCTGGGTCGCAAAGGTCCACCTTTCCTCTCTGTGTTATCGCCCTTGATCTTACCGTCGGACAGTTCGTGTCAAGTGCAGCCCCGACGACACCGTCGGCGATCTCAAGCGCCTCATCGCCGCACAGACAGGTACGGATTGCAAGAAGATTCAGTTGAAGAAATGGTAAGACATCGACCCTCCGGCCCTGTCGGTTTTTCACTCCTGTACAAGGTATACCATCTACAAGGACCACATCACCCTAGGTGATTACGAGATCCACGACGGCATGAGTCTAGAGATGTATTAAGCATGCTCCTTGCAAGTTGGACCGGTACTCCACAATGTATTCCGCGTCTGTAGCAGTATCTGTTGCAATTTATATGGTATGCGACTCTACGATCGACCCCACTTCGTAAACCAAGAGATTCACCACCTGGAAAGACCAGTCACTGGCAAGAGCTCTGACCTGGACCTGCTCTTCATCTCTCCCTGCAAATATTCATCCGTACCACTTCTCCCTACCAACATGGAAGACGCCCGAGTCATGCTTGGTCGTCTCCCGATGAATGGTCTAACAGTCTCCCTACTCGCTTCTTCCCGGTCTCGTGCGCGGTACGGCATTGTGTTAGATCTCGCATGCTTTGAGGGCGTGCTCTCTTCCTGCGGATCCGGGGTAATGATCGCCTCTGGAAGTGATGCAAGACGCGGGCCGCGAGGGCCACGCAAGCTAAGCCGCGACCCCAAAGATCCCGACCCCGTCAACTGCCCAACTTCTGTGATGAAATTGTGCACTCCAAGGTCGGTCCCAATGGCATGGTCAATCTCGTTCAAAGACATGCTCGTGTCCAATCGCTGTGTACCCATCGATTCGGAACCAGGATAGTTGGACAGTGTGTCTCCACTTCCATCTCTTGCAAAAATGTCAGCTTGAGAGGAAATAGACTTTTGGGTCATGCTTGTTCCCATCTCGCTGTTCTGTGCCACGACCGTCATATCGGTGCCCGAGTACTTCATTCCAGGCACGGTCTCCTCAACACCATCATTGGCCCGGGACTTGCGGTACCATGTCTCACTGCGTACCCCAAATTGCGGCTTGACTCGCAACCGTCCATGCAAATCTGAAACGATGGACGTTGGAGGGGGGTCGATGGATAGGAAATTGACAATTCTGATGGGGAGAGTGACTTCGACGTCCGAGGATGGACCACCTGTGGTAACGTTGATGTTGAGGGTGTATTCCACTTCCAGTAGCCTCACACGAGTGACGGACAAGGTGTCCGACTATCATTTTCCAGTCAAGATAGTTCAAGCTCCAGCGGGAAACAGACTCACGGGGAGGACGATGTGATGGACAAAATCCGCTGTCTCGCTGGATCTTACCCCCGCCCACCACCCTTTCGCGCTCGCATATCCTTTGGAACATTTTTCTCCCATCATAAGCACGCTCACGGCGACCACCTTTCTCATCGTCGATGTCTTGCAAGCGTCCGGATCAGCATCCGTGACTCCCTTTCGTCCCACGAGTGGCTTGAACACAGTTGTAGTTCTCAAGAGGGTAATGGATGCTCCCTTTACCGTCTTCTTTGACTCGTTGACGACTCGTAGGTGGATTACGCATCGCTGCCCGGCTACCCAGTAAAGCCTGTGCATTGCCGCGCTTAGCCTTACTTTTCCACTTCCTCCCATGAACACGGTCTTTGCGCCTTCGCTGACCAGCGGACGTGGAGCGGGCGACAGTTTGCTGGTGAATGACAGACGGGGCCAGACCTGACAGGACCGATAGAAATGTGCAACGGATTCTTCCGATGTCTCTGGGTCTTTGAGTCTGAGTGAAGCCATCGCGAAATATCTGAGCTCCACGCCTGAATGGACGTTCAGCGTGCCCTTGGCGGTTCCACAGGAACCATCTGCGGGGAGAGTGAGGGAGAAGGGTAAAACGTGTATGCCCTCCTTGGCCTCTGCCCAACCATCTTGGTTGGGGGGAGTTGCTAAGACGGAATCCCAGGCAGGGGCGACGTGAGACAAAAGGGCAGTACATTGATAGAATGTGCACCGCATGTTTCCGTAAGGAATTGCTTCGTACCCTACGACGCGAACCTTTGCCTTGGATAAGAGAATCGGAGTGTTGTGCAGCCTGCTGGCATTCTTGAGGACGTGAATCGTGATATGACCTTTGAGGGGGTTGCCCTGAACGCAAGTTTCGCTCTCGAGCACGATGTCTAGGTCGACGCGTGAACGCGACTTGGCCTTCTCAAGAGGAAGGGTAGCGGTGTAACGGCGGTCAGTCCCGATCGGCGCAGTGCTCACGTCTCTGTGGGACAGCGAGGGTAGGACGACGGACGCGTTGCGTTTGAGCCGAAAAGCAGAGTTGCCCAAGAGAACACGTAATTCGGAAGTGCTCTTATGGGGAGGGGCAGATATCTGGAGCAATGTGTCACTCGTGAACAGGCCGACGCCGTGGGCAGTGATGTCTGCAGATTTTCTCCTGGCTCTGTGTGTGAACCTGCTGCTCCTGGGGGAGTCCCTTGGACTGCTCCTATCCTGGGTCTCTTCTCGCCAGACTTGCCTGCCGACGTCAAACGCGGGACCCAGTGCGGCGGGGGCAAGGAGGCCTTGGTCGACCCTCTGGCCGACACGGTAGGCAGACGGAGGGCCGAGCTCCAGCATCGAGTCGGTGGGCTCGGGGAGAAGGAGAGCGCGCATGGAGGATATGGAGCGAAGGGAGTCGGATGCGAAAATGTGCGAGGTGGCATACTGGTTGGGTGTGTGAGCGGCGGCGTCGGAGAAGACCTGAGATCCAGAACGGGCTGGGTGCAAGATGAAAGAACTAGAAGACGTAGAAGACGTGACAAGTGCGGATGATGGGATGGTGGACAAGTTTGGCGGGAGGAGGATGGACGGCCTGGATTGGGAAGAGGACATTTGAGCTGGTCGCTGTCGCTGCCGGTGACGACGACGGGGACGCGAACAAGAAGGACTCCAGCATTTGGAAGTAGACTGATCTAGTCCAATTGGTTTCCTGGATCGTTTGGATTAGGGAACACGAGGCAACGGTGTCAAGCTGTGTAGGGTGGAGTCCACGCCTCGCCTACAACGCGCATCGTCATCGCTCCTGTGACGCGACCGCTATAAGACAAGCCACGACGGCCCTCCTCCACACAACAATGGCTTTCCATCTCCCACCACTCTCTACCGGACTCAAGTCCATCGCTCCCTATCTCCAGCGCACCGAAGAGCTCGTCGAGCCCGAACCCATCGTCGCGTACTGGTGTGCCTACTACGCCGCCCAGCTCGGCATATCGCTCAAGGTCCACGATCCCAACTCCCGCGCCCTTCTCTCCAACCTCCTCGATGCCCTCGAACGCCTCAAGAAAGAGATCGGCCAGAATGACGCAATCGACGTCGAGCCAGCAAGCGCAGCCTACGTCGAAAACTTTGCCCTAAAGATCTTTCGCATGGCAGACGACGAGGACAGGGCCGGCAAAGCATCAAAGTATATCCCTCTTCCCCTCGCGTCAGACGCCCACTCATTCACGTCTCAGGTCCACAGCAAAAAAGTTTCTGGCAGCCGCCAACTTCTTCGAAGTCCTTCGCGTCTTCCCAAAGACAGACGTGTCGGAATCGGTACGTCCATCTCCAAATCTTCGTCTATGCCCGCTGATTCCCTCCCAGATAGAAAGCAAGTTGAGATATGCCAAATGGAAAGCAGTCGATATTGCCAAAGCCTTCCGCGAGGGTAGGCGCCCTACCGCCGGTCCTGCAGGGTCCCACTTCGACCCTGACCTGACGTCTTCTCTTCCTGCCCCGGATCAATTTCCTTCGGAGCAGCTCCCCCCGGCGCCACCCATGCCTACCCTTCGGGAGTCGTCACCCGCTAAATCATCCTCACGCTCACCCAAGCGTCAGTCTCCACCACCCGCAATCCCCGCTGCAGACATGGCCCGTGCAAACCGTCTTCCCATTGTCCCTGGGGAAGACAAACATGACAACGAAGCCCTCAGTCCCGGCCGTTGGAGCACCACTGCCACACCTGGATTTGATCTAGCCAGAACACCAGGGCTAGAAGGCCCAAATAGCACCGCAGGGAGTTCGGATAGTTTGATCAACTTTGTCGACCCCCTCATCCGCGCTGCGGCTCAGGCAGGTAGCAGTAAGCTCAGAACCGCATTGGTTAGCACTGAGATGGAGGGCGTAGACGACGCCGAGCCCGTCGAGGACCCTGACCTCAACGCGGACAGGGGTCGAGGTAGGGTTCGGTTCTCCCTCGATACCCTAGGTCAATCCTCGCCTCCCAAACGCGTGTCTCTATCCCCGCGTTCTCGTAGCCAACGTGACATGTCGTCGTCACCTCCCAGACTTTCCGATCTTCCACCAGGGTTCGTACCCACAGGAATCTCTTCTGCTCCAGCGACGGCAATGATTGGCTCGTCGAGAGCCTTCATCGTGCCCCCTCCACCGCCCGCCCTTCACTCATTCTCACCCTCTGCGCACACCGTATCTTCTCTACCTCCCGTGGATTCCATTCATGTACCTGCATATCCACCCCCACGAGAAGTAGACCTCACGCCGAAATTGATTGCAAAGGCACAGAAACACTGCCGCTTCGCCATTTCAGCGCTCGATTACGAAGATAAGCAGCACGCAATCACTGAGTTGAAGGCTGCATTAGCGACCTTGGGGGTGTCGGTCTAAGACGTTGGGCTGGTCCCTGTCACCGATATTTATTTATTATCTTACGCACCTGCTTCAATATCCGTGTATCAATTCAATATTTATTCACTGTACAAAACGTAGCCTAGCCGCTGTCGCCTTTAGCATAATTGACGTACTTTTCACCGCCCTCGTGGTACAGACTGCGGAACATCCATATCAGCTGGACTCCACATGTGGGGCTCCGGGTATGATGATCGATCGAAGATTGATCACGGTCCGCGGCAAGACAGGCGGAAGCAAAGAAGATGATGTCACCGAAGCGTGACTCGTGTCCGATCAGCCCAGGCCGTTGAGCGGTTCTGAAAAACATTCTCGTAGGTGCCATACGGACGGATCAAAGTACCATGGCTGAACACACCGTCTCTTGGTGGTCGATGCACTACCAACGACTAGAAATGCCCGGACGCGTCTGTTGGCACCCATTGGCACCCACTCACAATACCTGAAATTCCTCGAGCACATTATCCACGCAATCTGAGGTGGAGTAGCGAACTCATAGATGGAACGTGAGAATTCCAATTGTTGCAATATTAGTGGTTTATGTAGTAGCTTTGCTTGACAACGTGTCCGGAATATCCAAATCCCAAAGACTCAGACACAACGGAATGAGCTAGAAGACTGTGAAACGACATATCATTGAGCAAATGTAGACGACATGGAGTTATACTACGCACCTGAGAAACGACAAGATGAAACTGAGGTTTCGTCCCGCGCTCTCAGGCTTATATACTTGATAGAGTCCGAATAAGTCCGATTCGTCCGATATAAACCGAGACGTCTCGAACGTGATAGAAACATATAGAAGAATAAAGAATTTCTAACATTACCCCCGTTTTAAGGTTCGTCGACCTCGGCGAACGCAGGGTTTTTGTACTGTTCACGGAAGGAGAGAAATTTGGGAGAAAGAAAGAGAGGAGAGGGAGTCGGGAGAGGTACGTTACAACAAGTGGGGCACGAGCAGGGAGAATCCGTTTCGGGCGTGACTTCTTGTATTTGTGTGGTCGGGGCGAGGTCGAGGATGGAATATCGGATACGTTTGGTTTTGGTAGGGCGAGGACGAGCAGGATGGAGACGATGGAATTTGCTTACCGCTTCAGGAGCGTTCTCCAGACGCTTATCTGACAGCCATTCTCTTTCCTCGACCGGGAAGCCTTTCCAATGCACCAGGTATTCGATACCTTGTTTGGAGTCACGGGAATCCACGATGAATTCAACTTCCTGTTCGAGTTCTCCGTCGATGAGATCGGGGGGAGGTGGAGGAGGAGTCTTCTGGGAAGGTAATTCACCAGGTTTAGCGGGAGTGAGATGAACGACATGGAATATGGGGTGTATCATCCATCA
Source organism: Austroboletus novae-zelandiae (assembly GCA_038090275.1). Lineage (NCBI taxonomy): Eukaryota > Fungi > Basidiomycota > Agaricomycetes > Boletales > Boletaceae > Austroboletus > Austroboletus novae-zelandiae. Next base: position 9,437 of record JBBPML010000362.1, on the reverse strand, counting down.
GGGAGGGAGTTGGAGTTTATATGACGACGCGCCTATTTTAGTGACTACCTTGAAAGGTCTGTATCGCTTATCGTCTAGTTTTTTCATTGGTCGCGTTGTCGTGATGTGAGTCGCCTCGAGCCATACGAGGTCGCTGAAACGACTCTAAACAACAATAAAGAGGATGATAGAAATAGACCGCTTGGGCCTTCTTATGAGGAGATACTTGGGTAAGAGGAAAACTCCAAGTTATCAAAGCTGGGGAGCCAGCCTTGACGACCCGGGGGTTTATATACTATTCTAGCGTATGTACATGTTTGGTCTATTTACCATAAAGAGACATCGTACCATGATAGGGAGAAAATACATGATTGGTTCAAGAAGTAAAGAAGCATATGCATGAGGCCACCATGCGGTGTGGCAGAATGGAAGAGAAGCATATGAGACATAGAAGCGTACCATGCTGCTCACATGAGGTGTGGCAGCTAATTAATGAAAGAAGTTTAATAAGAAGGAAGAGAAGTGCATTGCCTTGTGGTTGCACTGAAACGCATGTTAGATAAATGAAAGGGTTCTTCCCTAGCATGTGTTTTGCCATGAGGCATAAGTCTAGACCGCTTTGTAAGCAGGTCACGTGATACTTTAGGATTTGAGATGACAAGTCCTGTTCTCCTTGATGTGAGAACATATTGCCATAAAGAGTAGGTTGAGAGTTCGACTCCCTCCTAGGGCAAATAATAAATCCCAGTGACTAGGATTCGTAACAGTCGCCAGCTTGGAATTTGCGTTGAGGTTTTTGCGTGCGATCATAGTACTTTTTCATGTCCGTCGTGGCTTTTTCTAATGCGATTTCGGCCTCTTTGCGATGACGGATCATCTCTTCAGCGAATTCCTTTGTGGACGGGTTTTGTATGGCTTTTCGGCTGGCTCCTCCAATCTCGGGGTTTTGACCATACATTAAGCCGAAAGGAGAGTCCTGCGTTGCTGAGCTCGTGGCGTTGTTGTGCGTGAACTCAGCGAGCACTAACCAATCCTTCCAGTTGTTCTGGTGGTGGTTGACGTAGATCTGTAGATATTGTTCGATTTCACGGTTAATTCGTTCCGTTTGACCGTCCGTCTGTGGATGATATGCCGTACTCGGATTACCCTTGATGTCCAACAGTGTATAGAGGTCTTTCATGAAACTCGATACAAATTGAGTTCCACGATCGCTGATGACCTTCGTGGGGGTTCTGAAATCCTTGAAGACGTGATCCCTAAAGGCTTGAGCAACTCCCTGTGATGTGATCATGTTATGAACCGGTATTACCCAGATCATCTTGCTGAATCGATTGACAATCATGAGAATTGAGTCGAAACCTTGTGAGGTGGGGAGTGTGCTGATGATATCGACCGAGATTACCTTCCAGGGTGTGTCGGGGACTTCGTTAGGATGTAATGGCACATGGGTTTGTTCGGTGCGCGTCTTAGTCCGTTGACATGTCTGGCATCCCTGTATGTATCTCTTCACGTCTTGTCAGAGCTGTGGCCACCAGTACTTTTGCATGATCAAGTCTCTGGTATGGGCTTGACCGAGATGCCTGGCTGTGATCACGTCGTGATTTTCCCGAAGGATTCGTTCACATAGTTCGATCTTGTCCGGTACATATCGACGGCCTTTCCAGAGCCAGATGTCTTCTGTTTGGGTCCAATTGGCAGCATGATCCTTTCTATCCTTTGCTGCGATCTTATCCACAAACAGTTGGCTTTGAGCAATGAGCTCATTGATGTTCCAGGTCTCAGTACTGACGACATGACCCACGGTGTCGAATCTGTCTGTTACGCTCAGGCGTAGACCCAAGTGACGAGGGGCGAGGGGATGTTAACATCACTATTCAGCTGATGTGGCAAGGGTTGATAGACGGGCGATCCGCTATCCTCAGCCTCAACGGTATGTTGTGAGCTGTTGACCTGGTCAACGTATGTTGTGACACAGGGACGAAGAAGTCGCTTGGTGATGCAACGACAAAGGGAACAAAGGGAGCGCCTACTCAACAGTACGGCGAGGACTGGGGGGGCCCAAGGGGAATTGATGATCAAGGTAGATTCGGGTAGGTCTAACTTGGGGAATACATCAAGGGTATCGAGGGGTTTATATACGCGAGTCAAGAGAGAATAAAGCGGAGCGTAAAAGGAATGACTCGACTATAGAATGCGATGGAATCACGAAGAAGGGAAGTGAGTCAGAGATAGCGGTATCAGTACAGCTGCGGATACTGCAGATGAGTCACGCTAAATAGGTAAGCGAAGATAAGAGAAAAGGGGAATAATAAAGTGGCTCAGGCAGGACTCAAACAGCGAGAGCAATGTCTGTAGGGAAACTAGGGTAAGAGTGAAGAGAAAAGAGTAGGGGTATACGCGGATCGTAACATTACCCCCTGGTTAAGGGTCAAGTCCATGACAAAGACTAGAAGTCACCGTAACCAGAACCGGCGTCGTTGAAGTCTGCCTCCATTGAGACGAAAGGGTCCATGTCGGGAGAGGGGGAGTGAGCGGGTCGTCGAGCGACTGGGGAATGTCAAGCTCGGGAGAAGTGGAGACGGTGTGGGGTTCGGTGATAGGATTCCTGGGAGGAGGACCCAGATGAGGACGAAGGAGGGAGGACGGGGGAGCGGCGAGGCCACGAGGGGCAAGAGAACCGTTGATGGCCTGGAGCGTATTCTTTGCATTTGTTACATTGGTAGCGGGGACAGTTGATACGGATATGTCCAACTGTATGACAGTGAAAGCATTGAAGAGCGGCGTGAGGGCGGGGGGATGGGACTCACGGGTGGTCGAAGCGGGAGAGGGCCTGTAGTTCGGTCTCGTTGAGGGGGGAGGATGACGCTGTGATGGGGGGGGATTCTGGTGCAGTGACGAAGGTGGACGGGGAGGGGTATCGTAGATGAGAATCGACCTCTGCGACAAAGGCCAGCATATCGCATTGATACATGGTTTGGATGATGTGATTCTCCAGAGTTCTGAGGATGTGGGCGAGGTGGGAGCGATACGCGGCGGTTTCGGCAGAGGCGGTGGGGGCGGAGGTGGTGAGGAGGATGCGTGACATAGAAAGGAAGGTTTTATACAGATGGGTAAAGGTGGAGTTCGGCTCCATGGTGTCTAGGAGGGCGCGAGAGAGGGGAAGGCGATGTAGTTGATAGACCATAGCATCGACCAGATCTTGGTCGAGAGGGAAAGGGTGGGTGGGGAAGGATAACGGGGGGTGGTTGACCGGGGCATGTCGACTGGAGAGTCTGTCGATGAGGGGGACAGGGGAAGCGGGGGAGGACCAGGTGTATCTGGCCCAGACGTTGTCGGAGGGGACAGAGGGGGGTACGGGGGGTTCATAGGTGGGGTCCAGTTGGTCTTGGGCGTTGGTGGTGGAAGACCAGCCGGTCTCAACGATGTCCGAAGAGTTGTCGTTGGAAGAGGTGGTGGGTGAGGTGGGGATGGCCATGATGGATGTGATGGTTTGAAGGGAAGAGAGGCCATGACGTTGTTTATATCCGCTCAGGATATCTGCGGAGTTCTGTAGGTTCCGTTCGGGTTCCCAGGAGTTTTCTTCTGCGGAGTATCCTTTCCATCGGATCAGGTATTGCCAGGCCGTCGGGGACCCGCGGTGTTTGATGATCTTTTCGATCTCGTACTCTTTTTGGCCATCGATTAGATCATGTTACGCTCAGGCGTAGACCTGAGTGACGAGGGGCGAGGGGACGTTAACGTCGCTATTCAGCTGACGTGGCAAGGGTTTGATAGACGGGCGATCCGCTATCCTCAGCCTCAATGGTATGTCGTGAGCTGTTGACCTGGTCAACGTATGTTGTGACGCAGGGATGAAGGAGTCGCTATGGGGGAGTGACGACGAGGGTGACAAGGGGAACACCTACTTGGTAGCAAGGCGAGGACGAGGGGAGGGGCCTGAGAGGAGTCGATGATCAAGGTAGATTTGGGTAGGTCTAACTTGGGGAATACATCGAGGGTATCCAAGGGTTTATATAGGCGAGTCAAGAGAGAATAAAGTGGAGCGTAAAAGGGATGACTCGACTATAGAATGCGATGGAATCGCAAAGAAAGGAAGTGAGTCAGAGATAACGGTATCAGTACAACTGCGGATACTGCGGATGAGTCACGCTAAATAGGTAAGCGAAGATAAGAAAAAGGGGAATACTAAAGTGGCTCAAGCGGGACTCGAACAGCGAGAGCAATGTCTGTAGAGAGGCTAGGGTAAGGGTGAAGGGAAAAGAGTAGGGGGTATAAGCGAATCGTAACATTACCCCCCGGTTAAGGGTCAAGTCCATGACGAAGACTAGAAGTCACCGTAACCGGAACTGGCGTCGTTGAAGTCTGCCTCTAGGGAGACATAGGGATCCATGTCAGGGGAGGGGGAGCAGGCGGGTCGTCTGGCGACAGGTGATTGTCGAGCACGAGAGAATGGGAGACGACTTGGGGCCCTGTGATAGGATCCCTGAGAAGAGGAGCCCGACGAGGACGAGGGAGGGAGGACGGGGGAGCGGCGAGGCCATGAGGGGCATGAGAACCGTTGATGGCCCGGGGCATACTCCTTGCATTTGTTACACTGGTAGCGGGGACAGTTGATACGGATGTGCCCGACCATATGGCAGTGAAAGCATTGGAGAGTGGCGTGAGGACAGGGAGATGGGGCTCGTGGGTGGTCGAAGCGGGAGAGGACCTGTAGTTCGGTCTCGTTGAGGGGAGAGGATGACGCTGAGATGGGGGGAGACTCTGGTGCGGTGACGAAAGTGGACGGGGAGGGGTATCGTAGATGGGAGTCCACTTCTGCAATGAAGGCCAACATGTCGCATTGATACATTGTCTGGATGATATGAGTCTCCAGCGTGCGAAGGACATGAGAGAGGTGGGAGCGGTAAGCGGTGGTCTCTGCGGAAGTGGTGGGGGTGGAGGTGGTGAGGAGGATTCGCGACATGGTGAGGAAGGTTTTATACAGATGGGTAAAGGTGGAGTTCGGCTCCATGGTGTCTAAAAGGGCGTGGGAGAGAGGGAGGCGGCGTAGCTGGTAGGCCGTGGTGTCGACCAGGTCTTGGTCGAGGGGGAAGGGGTGGGTGGGGAAGGACAACGGAGGGTGGTTGACTGGGGCACGTCGATCCGAAAGTCGGTCGAGGAGAGGAACGGGGGAAGTGGAGGAGGACCAGGTATATCTGGCCCAGATGTCGTCAGAGGGGACGGAGGGGGGGATGGGGGGCTCATAGTTGGGGTCCAGTTGGTCCTGGGCATTGGCGGTGGAAGACCAGCCAGTTTCGACGATGTCGGAGGCGTTGTCGTTGGAGGGGGTGGTGGGGATGGACATGATAGATGCGATGGAATGGGTTTGGGAGGAAGGGAGACCGTGACGTTGTTTATATCCATTCAGAATATCTGTGGAGTTCCGTAGGTTCTGTTTGGGTTCCCAGGAATCTTCTTCGGCGGAGTACCCTTTCCATCGGATCAGGTATTGTCGGGCCATCGGGGATCCGCGGTATTTGATGATCTTTTCGATCTCGTATTCTTCCTGGCCATCGATAAGGTCAGGTGGGGGTGTTGGGAAGTTAGGGCCGTGCACGCGGTTTTCGCGATAGGGCGATAAGAGGGAAGCGTGGAAGACGGGGTGTATCTTCCAGGTACGGGGGAGGTGGAGTTTGTACATCAGGGGGGATAGGACGTCGGTGATAGTAAAGGGACCTTCGCGTTTTGATGCGAATTTGGGGTTAACAACGAGGCGTTTGAGGTTCCTGGCTTCGAGCCAGACTTGGTCGCCCTTGGCAAAGGGGGAGAAGGATTTCTTGGAGCAAGCGGCCATGGTTTGTCTGGCGAGTTCGTGGGCAGCGAGGGCTTTGTTGCGGGCAGTGGTGAGGGAGTGGAGACGCTCTTCGAGGGCAGGGATCTTCGACTGAGCGAAGATTTCGGGGAGTGCTTGTGGTTCATACCCCATCATGAGGTAGAATGGAGATTGACCGGTGACGGAGTGAGGGCGGTGGTTGTGAGTGAACTCGGCGTGGGGAATTAATTTGGACCAGGAAGACGGGTTGCTTCCACAAAAGATGCGGAGATAGGTTTCGATCTCCTGGTTGACGCGTTCGGTTTCGCCGTCCGTTTGAGGATGGTAGGCGGTGGAGAGCGCGAGGGAATATCCGAGGAGTCTGGAGAGCTCCTTGGCGAAGGTCGAGGCAAATTGGGGGCCATGATCGGAGATGATTTTGTCGTAAAGGCCGAAGCGGCGGTATACTGTGAGGAAGAAGAAATTGGCGATTCCTTCTGCAGTGATGGTTTTCTTGGTGGGGCAAAGAATCACCCCCTTTGTAAGCCCATGGTCTACTATGACCAGTAAGGAATCATAGCCGTCGGAGAGGGGGAGGTTGGTGATGAGGTCACAGGAGACCTGTTGGAAGGGGCGAGTGCAGGAGGATTTGATGGGGAGAAGGGGGGGGGAGGTGGGGTGGGTGTTTGCCTTGTTTTGTTGGCAAATGGCGCAACCTTCGACATATTTGCGAACGTATTGAGCAAGGCCAGGCCAGTAGAACTTGGAGGAAACGAGTTGACGAGTTTTGAGGTAGCCAGGGTGGCCGGCCGTTTCATGGTCATGGCAGCGTTGTAGTACAGCTCGACGGAGGGACTCGTTGGTGGGGATATAAGTGCGCCCTTGGAAGGTGAGGACGCCGTTGTCAAAGCGCCAGTCGGCGATGCATTTGTGGAAGGGGAGGGGGAGGGCGACGTCGGCGGTGCTGTCAGAGTCGGGGAGGAGTTGGAGGAAGTCTTGAACGACTGCGTCTCGTTTGGAAGCGTCCGAGATACACTCGGAGAAGGTGGTGTCGATGAGGTTGATGAAGAGGGATTGGGGAAGGAGGGTTACTCCTGAGTTGTTGTCTTCATCGGAGACGAGGTCGGGGCGGCGAGAGAGGGCATCGGGGCCGGCAAGGGATTTACCGGGAACATGGGAGAGCTTTAGGTCGTAATTCGCGAGGTCTAAAAGCCAGCGGGCTTGACGGCGATTGAGATTTTGGGCGGAGCAGAAGTAGGTGAGATTTTTATGGTCTGTGAAGACCTGGACGGGATGGGGGGAGCCATGGAGGTATTGTCTCCAGGATCGGAGGGCACGTATGATCACGAGGAGTTCGCGATCGTAGATGTCATAGTTTCTCTCAGCCGGGCTAAAGGACTGAGAGATGTAAGAGCAAGGATGCCAATTGCCGTTGGTATCGGTTTGGAGGAGGATGCTGCCGGATGCATATTTGGAGGCATCGGTGGCAATGGTGAAGGGGGCAGAGGTGTCGGGGAGTTGAAGGACCGGTTCCTTCATGAAGAGGTGTTTCAGCCGGGTGAAGGCTGCGGTGCAGAGGGGGGACCATTCCCAAGGGGTATCCTTCTTGGTTAGGTCGATCAGAGGGCGGGCGATGGAGGAGTAATCTGGAATGAACCAGCGGTAGAAGTTGGCGAAGCCTAGGAATGATCGAACATCCTTGAGCTTTTCAGAGGTGGGCCAGGATGCAATCCCGTCGAGCTTGACAGGGTCCATGGCGAGTTGACCAGGTTTCACGATCATTCCAAGGTAGTCGACTTCGGTCACCCCGAAGCGACACTTTTCGAGTTTGAGGTGCAAGTCGAGTTCTTGCATACATTGGAGAACGCGTTGGGTATGTTCGATGTGGAGTTCTTTGGTGGGGGAGTAGACTAGGAGGTCGTCCATGTAGACGACAAGCCAACCTTCGGCGATCATGTCTCTGAAAGAATCGTTCATGAATCGCTGGAAAGTCGCGGGGGAGTTGGTTAGTCCGAAGAACATAACCGTGGGTTCGAAGAGGCCTTTGTGAGTAACGAAGGCGGCCTTCCATTGATGTCCGTCTTTGATACGGACGTTGTTGTAGCCCCATCGGATGTCGAACTTAGTAAAAAGCTTGGCGTCTTTGAGTTTGTCGATGAGGTCCGAGATGAGGGGAAGGGGGTAGGCATCCCGAACGGTGTGTTCATTCAGGTACCGGTAGTCTTGACAAGGGCGGAGGCCGCCGTCCTTCTTTTTGACGAAGAAGAACGGGGAGGCTTGGGGGGATTTGGAGGGACAGATTTTTTCAGCGGCGAGGTTTTCCTTGATGAACGTTTCGGTGGCTTTTCGTTCATCGGGGGACAAGGGGTATACCTTTCTGATTTTGGGGGTGAAGGAGGTATCGAGATTGATTTCATGGTCATAGGGGTGAGGGGGGGGAACGTGTTCGGTGGCCTCTTTGGAGAAGACTGAGGCGTAGTCTGAGTACTCAGAGGGTAAAACCTGTTTCGGTTTTGTTTTCTCAGCGTTAGTGGCGAGTTCAGTGGAGGTGTTGATTTTGCCAATGAGGTTGGCAGGTCCAGAGATGACGAAACGAGAGTCCCCACGAAAGACTCTGTTCACGGTGGCATAGGGAATGGGGACAGTGTTGAATTCCTCGATGGATTCGTCTTTGAGGAAGCTGGGGAGGTGGCGATGGTCCGGGAAGACGTTGACATGCCGGATTTCGGGGGAGTCGTTAGGGAGGAGGGAGCGGAAGTAGGAGTCGTGCCTTTTGATGTTGGCCGAGTGGAGGGAATGAAGGAGTTTCGACTGGTCCATGGATTCGGCGATGAAGATGGTCTGGTTAGACCAGTCGATGGAGGGGTTGGTGGTTTTAAGCCAGGGGAGTCCGAGGATGACATTAGTCATACCACAGTTCATGACATAGAAGGTCACTTTGTATGCAAGGCCTTCGATATGGACAAAGAGTTCCGTGGAGAATTTGACTCCTCCTTGGACAGTGGGGTCTTGGGTGACGCTACGGACGTTGAGGGGGCGGGGGAGGTGGGTGGTGGGGAATTTGTGCTTTCGCACGAAGTCCCAATCGATGCAGGAGATGTCTGCTCCGGAGTCGATTAGGGTGGGGGTGTCGACGACTTTAAACGTATGTGATGGGACGATGAGTTGAATGGGGAGTTTCATTGTTCCAGGCAGGGTAGATACTTTTACATGAGTATGTTTTACTCCGAACATCGAGTCATCTTCTATTTCCGTGACTTCTTCGATGCGGGAGGTGCGAGGGGTGGGGGGGAGGTGTAGGTGGGACAGGCCTTGGAGTTATGGCCTTTTCTTCGGCAGCGTAAGCAGCGGCCTTCTTTGAAGCAGCGTTGTCGCTCTTCGTCGGTGAGTTTGGGGGGGCGAGGGGTGGTGATCGCGTCAACGTCCATGGCGTTGGGGTCCTTGGGGCGAGGGGTGGGGTTGGAGTAAGACCGGTACTCGGTTTTTGGGTTTTTGCCAGAGATGGCCTGGGCGCATTCCCATTGGGTTTGTAAATGTACGGCTTTATCATACCAAGAGTCGATGGTGGTGGGGGGAGTGTCCATAGCGAAGATTCGCTTCATGAGGGGGGCGGGGATGCCATTGGCAAAGAAGTTGATGAGGACGTTCTCATCTTTGATGCCGGAGT
>JBBPML010000361.1:3875-24880 GCA_038090275.1 Austroboletus novae-zelandiae | reverse complement strand
ACAACTTAATTTAAATACTCTCTTCATACAAAATCAATATATATGCTTTGTATGCTCTCAAATAAGTCTATAATCGTACGATATCTCCCATGCGATCAGGAGGAAGAGACCGATTGTTAAATTCTACGATGCTGTGCATTACTTATTTGAGCCACTGTATGTCATCCGGTTGGCGAACACTTCTGCAAAGGTCGGACGAGCCTGTGGTCTGTTCACGTTTTCCCTCATAAAATCCTTGCGCCCCGTAGTACCCATGATAATACCTATGATACTTTGTTGGACACATTGGATCTAAAAGCCAAACAACACCCTTAGTAAGAAGGAACAAAGGCGACGACTGACCTACGTTCAAGGTCTATCGAAACCTCTTCGTTCCGACTGGAACTTTGTTCATTGGTCGCTATAGTCCGAGTCTCTTCTACTTCTGCATCTGTTTTTTTTTTCGTTTGTTCGTTTTCTTACCCACTAATTCCAAGTGAATGCATAGATGTACCATCGATTGTGTCCAAGACATTTTACTCCTCATTGTCCTCGGCGAGTAGGTCGACGAACGAGCAATGATGTGGTGAATGATCCCAGGATAACCTGTATCAGCTTGTCGACAGCTGGCCAGTACCTCACAGCATCCAGCACTACACGGCTTCAACGTTTTGTTCAACATGCCCTATTTCACCCCCATCGATCTAGCAAGTCGAACAATCTTGAGACTCTTGAACCATAACCCGAGCTTGAGGACCTTTTTTAAGCTTCATGCATCCTCAATGTAACTTTCCGCGCGCTCATTTGCGATCACTTTCCTGTGAGTATCGGTGACGGACATCGTAGAACAACTAATGGTACATGCATTCACTGGGAATTTACGGGTAAGATGACGAGCAAACATATTAGAGTAAGAAAAAAAAATAGATGCAGGAGTAGAAGAGACTCGGACTAAAGCGATTATCGATCATCGCTTTGCCAAAGGATCATGCGAGAAATCCAGGATTACGATCGGAGGTACTTGATGAACCTCTGAACGCGGCCGAGAGGCTTTCGAGCAGAAACAGTATTAACGCCTGTTGAAATCCCGCACTTCTGGGAGAATTCTGTACGCAAACCATGGCTCCATACAAATATCTGACGTCAACGACAACATCACTCACCTCGAACCCATTTCTTGACCTTTTCTCTCGTCTCTGATTGCTCCTCTAGGTCTTTGAATGCAATCCGGAACAAGCCAACTGCTTCCTCTCGGCGCTGGACAGCGTGCAGTGCTTCGCATTTTTGCTGGTAATGTATAAACTTTAGTTCATTTGTGTCGCTTGTCCAGCCAAACATCTTGACGTAGTGTGAGCAACTCTCGTGTCATGCTAAGAAAATGAAACTTGCCAGAGATATGATTTCGAATTGTGGATCAGGAAGAAAAGGGGGGACTTGCATTTCACCACCCAGGTCGTTGAAAAGTTTGAGTGCCGCGTCGTATTCGGCCTCGCGCATGTGCGAATTTCCGACAATGGTATACATATGTGCCTGTAAGATATCATTAAAGTATTTCCAGGGAGTGATTATGATGCAGTACCTGAATGAAATTGCACAACAACACAACCGGGCAGAGCGTAATTATATCAGTAACTCGTGCCATGCCTTCTCGGCGATTTCCCGATGTAAAGATGACAATCGCCTATCAGAGGGTCACGGACAGATAGGTCACAGTAAGTGTCAGAAGCGAACCTTGACGAGAGACATGAAGCACATGTCTATATCAAACACGTCGCAATGACAAAAGAGCATATTGAATTCTTCTTTGGCACGCTCTCCATCCTCTCTGCTGAATAATGACATGCTGTATGCGACATACGCCAGTATGGTGGGCTTGAGTGCGATCGACTATATACGCAATCAATGTGAATGAGCGAACGAGAACAAAAAAAGGACGACCACCTTTTGAGCATCTCGGATTGCTGGGTCCCACTGGCGAAGACGTGCTCGAAGAATGGCACGGGTAGCATATAAGTGTTCTCTCTTGTCGGACTGTTTGATTTCTTGCGACAGCAGTTTAATTGCATCGAGTAGCTTGTTCTCCTTCCACGGCTTGAGTACCGCGGTGCTAGCATTGATGAGCTACGAGAGAAAGAAATGGAATTAGAACAAGTGTCGACTCTGTTGACACAGACTTACATTTGACATGTCCGTCTGTAGCAATGAAAAAGGATGATTTATCACAAATGAATTCATAGCAGTAAGTTTAGAACATACCGTATCAAGATAATAAGAGGGAAGAATGTCATATAGGTTGCGAATGGTAATTCCACTTAGCCCACCCATCACAAAGTCGTGGTTGTCTGTCATGGCCATACAGATGATGTCGTCCTTGTTTCGAATGGTGGTCCCAATCTGCTCGTGTGTGACGGTATCCCAGAACGAGAGGGTAGACCCTTCCGCTGCTGCAATAAATTTGTTGTTCTTTGCGAGCGCTATGCGGCCATATTCTCCTTCATAGACTTTCCAGGATATGAGGGTTTTTCCGGAGGCGACGTCGAGGCAGTAGATATGTCCATCCTCTGACGAGACAAACAGTTTATTGCTAGTGTTATCCCAGGCGAGCGAGGTGTTGAAAGCCGAGCCGACTCGAACAGGCGTGTTGACGAACAAATCGCCGTTGTGAGTGTCGTAGATGCAAATCTTTCTGCCCCACGTTGCGATGGCGATGCGAAGACCATCCGGAGAGAATTTGACTCCGCCCACCCACTGGTAATCGTGTTTCCATTCAAATATTTTCTCGCCAGTAAAGAGCGACGAGACGCGGGCAGTGTGGTCTTGGGATCCGCTGGCAATTTTCGTCCCGTCTGGAGAGATGTCCACTGCACACACCCCGCCGCTGTGTGCTTTGAACTCGTTAACCTTCGTTTTGCTGTTCGTCCGCCACACCTGGACTGGTCCACTCCTAGTCCCGTTCACGAGCCATCGTCCGTCGTGCGAGACCACGATGTCGTCAATCCCACGGCCCCCATCTATTGGCTCTCCCACTTCCTTTCCATCTTCCGCACTCCAATATCGAATCTTTCCATCATCACTACCGCTCGCAAAATAATTCCCTTCGGCGAGGAAAGCAAGCGAATATATAGCACTCGAAGTATCGATTTCAACAAGTTTTACTTCTTTTTGGTGAATCGCACTGGTTTCATTCGAATCTGGGTCATCGTCAGCCTTTCTTTTTGCTTTCGCTTAGATACTCACCGTTCCTTTGATTTTTTTCCCTCGACTGCGGGCGAGACATTCTTGGTCAGGTGGTAGTGGAAAGAAGGACGCGTAGGTGTCTACATGGGGTGCGCCTTGCTGTATTCATGTGTTCCTTATCAACTATGCCATCAGTTTGTATTCACATGGAAAGCCGGAAAACCACACTCGTTCGAAGCATTATTTTATGCGCTCAATATTACTATTTTAGGTAGTTGGCTTCTGTAGGACACTAGTCACCCCCAAAAAATTCTGAAGCACATGCTCATAACTTTTAGTCTGTTCTGGTCGTCGATCCACTGCGGTCGGCGAAGGACGGACCCCACGTTGGAAATCCACTAATGTGGGTACCGCATGGCAGCGCAAAACTTAAAAGTGCCCGTCGGTAATCCAAAAGGTCCCCTCGTGCCCGCACCACCTGTGGGGGTGTACCTGCGCTCCTGGTATATCTGACGGCATTCCCGTCATGCAGGAAGTCCCCCTCCTCCCCACCCGCATACCCCAAACTGCAACCAGTCTATCCGTGGGTCACGCCGTATGGCCAGCTCCCTCAATAGGGCGTAAGACTGGGAGCTGGTACCCTAAACGGCTTTGGAAGGGCAATGGTCGGGGTAGCGGTAGCCCCCTGACGAGAACCTTCGCAGGTTCGAAACCATGCCCATCCCATTCCCTCACCTGTCCCTGCTCGTACTGTATGCGGTGTCCCCAGTGGCCCACAGTCCGACCCCAATCCTCGGAGGGGTGCCAGACGGACGAGCAAACAGGCTCGGCAGCCCAAGTATCCCTCCTAACACACAGACATAGCACTAGGGCCCTTCGGGCCCTAGTCCGTTCGCTTGTATTCACCGAGATAGCGTACGTAATATGGTGGCTGTACAACCTTGGAGCACAAACATATGCTGCCATTTTCAAATATCTACCTGTATATACTGTAAAATACTGTTAGAACAATCTATGACAATCCCCGAAGCCAGGGAAGAATGTGGTTGAGCAGAAAATGAAAGAGAAGGATATGTTTTACACACATTTCCAAATACAGTCATCCACCATCATTTGCGTCAATCGAATTACACTTGTTTTGGCCTGACGCAAATGGTGGTGAAAGCATGATAATGGGCACAACACAGTTATTTAGTATTTGCAGCCACGACTACACATTTCTACGAACAGATTCTATATATTTTTAGGACAAGGTTTAGGAACATATAAATGATTCTGCGACTTCTGATCTGAGTTATATGTTGTTATTGTGGCATGCGAGTTGGCCCAAATTTGCTGTCGCAAATGGTGGTGGATGACTGTATATTCGTGTCCGTTTCCCCTCGACTCAATTCCCTACTATGCTATGGTGGTCTAGAATTCAGTAACAGAGACAGAAAGACTAATTACAGTTTAGGTCTGCATTTAAGATGTGGACCGTCTGTTGCAAGCCCGGTAAGTATATATATGTCTGAGCATCCTTTGAATGCACTGATCAATGCGGCGAGCGGATACATACTATCCGCGATACTCCCATAGGCGCAGCTCATAAGGTCGGTCTTCAATTACTGTCCCATTTCAATCGATTCGTCAGTCATGCATCACAACACTGCCATCCTTGACGTTCAACATGATGACAGCACGCAAACGGACAATGTAAAACAGAATACACCTTCCCAGGTACTTGTCGTAATAACTGACGTCGTGCTCAATGATATACGCGTTACACGTACTGGTCGACAGTCTCCTCACGATCTCCTGCAAGTCAACACAAACGTCTCCGACGTCCACGTATTCAACCCACGTCCAAACAATCGCGCCCGCGACCCACATTCCTCAATACTCGCCTGCGCCACGTGCGCCATGTCGACGTACGTCGTCGTCAAAAACACCTTGACAAACACCGAATCGACGTCCTGTCCCTCTGGAAGATAAAACTGGATCGGATCCGTCCCGAAACCGCCGTATCCAAACGGAAACACAGACGGCCCGTCTTCTTTCCGCCCAAAGAGGAGCGCGCTCGTCGTCGACCCTTGTGGGTGGTACCACGCCTGGAGGCGTGTTCAACAGGCGGCGTTCGTGACGAACAAAAGATGCAAACGTACCTGAATCGAATAATCGGACGGGTCGAAATAAAAGAGGTACAGAAACAGGTCCACGTCAGAGTGGTTCTCCAACGTGAGACAGTAATCCCCGTCGACGTCCGTGATCTCAGCCGTCCGAGCGTCCACACCTCCATGCGACACACGCCCCGTCAACAAGTCCTTGCCGACCGGTCCGTACTCGTTTCCGACTCTCTCGAGCCGGTTCAATCGTGTCGTGATTTGGCCTGAAAACGCAGACGCGCCCGCGTCCCCGATGCGGTACAGGCAGGCGTGAAAGTTGGCGATCGCGTCGAGGACGTCGGGTATCCGTCGGTCGGCAGCGGTGAACCGGATCACGCGATCCGAGTACGTGGACACGAGCGGGTCGAAGCGCTCCAGTTCCCACTCGGAACCGTTGCGTCTCAAGGCGACGTCTGCGTACGTCTCCGCGGGAACGACGGTCACGTGAACGAGGTTCGTGAGATCGACGGACGAATGAACCCTCAGCGCGGGACTGGACAATACATATGCCCTTGCGTCTTTGGCGATGCTGAGACGCGTGTCCTCGAGTAGTTTGGTCCCAAACGAGCGAACCTCCCTCGCCTTGAGGACGAACGCGTCCGATTTCGATAGGATGGTAAACACGGTGTCCTCTGTGATGCCGTGGACGCTTCCAGCCGTGACGAAGAGGTTTCCTTTGTTTCGAAAGACCTTGAACGTGGGTCTCCCGTCGCGAAGCATGTTGACGCTGAAAAGCAGCCGGTTCTTGTTCGTTCCCTCGCATTGAGGGTGTTGTTTGCCATCGAGATCCAGGGAGTCAAACAAGGTGGCATAGCTAGTATCATGGATAGTACGATGGCGCAAGGATTCTATGAGGGCAGACGTGAACAGGCCACCCGGTCCGTCCGTTGAAAAAGGGTCCTCCAACGCGAACTCGTCCGGGCGGCATGCAGCAAGTAAAATGTGAGATTCCATGGCCTTGTATCGAAAACCAAGTTGTATCACAGTCTGTGCAGCCCGAGAGGACACCATCTTTTGGTGGAGATTCGCAGGCGGGGAAAGTGGGTATTCTGGGAGAGCCCTAGCACGCAGCGTCTCTCCCTCGTCTCGTGAAAGGCCACCCGAAAAACAACAGTCAAACACGGTAATCTACAGCGCGTCATTGCCGAGTGAACCACGCCGATCAAAAACGAGGTGTCAAACGTACAATGTTATCACCCTTTTCATACGCGAGTTCACGCAACTTGGCATCGATCGTGCGATCAGGAATGCCCCAAAGCTCCTCTCCGTCGTCTCCGATCGTTTGGATATCATGCGGACAAAGCTCTTCGATCTTGCCGCTCTCTGTGACCCATCCCTCGGGTGCGCGAAGCTTACGTCCATGACCAGCGAAAAAGAAGACGATCGGGTCGTCCCGGTGGATATCCGCGTTATGAAGGAGAAATCTGTCAAACTCGTCGAATATCGCTCGTTCTGTCGCCTGCTCGTCCGCGAGAAAGACGATGCGCGAACGAGGGACGCCGTGCACGTCGATGAGATACTGGACGAACTTGGTTCCGTCGTTTCTGCATCCGGTGAGGTCGCCGAAATTGGGGTCCTTGTATCTATCGACGGTGACGACGAGCGCGAAAATGCGCGGTGCGTTGGAGTGGCTGTGGATCGTGATCACCGTCGGTCAAGATTGCGTCCGTGGGAGGACTGACCTGTCTTCCGGCTCCGTCATCATTGATCTGTGCGATCGAGCACAACCGGCGGGTCGGGATTGAACCGATTGCCAAGGAACAAGAATTTACTCAACTGTGCGTCAGGAATTGGCGTGTGCGTAGACAACGATGACGTGGAAAACGCGGGTCCGACTTGCGCTCGATGTCTATGAAACCTGAGTGGACCAGAACCAAAAATAAAGAAGTTTCAGATCGATCAACACCCGTCCTGATCAAGGAAGGAAACCGGAGTTCCGTACAGCCTGTCAAACCATGTAGGGAATGAGGATGAGGTACCCAAAAATTCAAGACGTGGCTGGTGGCGAGCTCTGTGCACCCAAGCTTGGCTATGACCAGGACGCACGATCTCAGCGCATTAGCATGCAATCAAGGGCTGGTCGTGCTTGCCGCGCAGCCTACGGGGCTATGCTATGCAACGCCTTGGTGGGGACTAGATCACATGGCGGTGCGTGTGACTGGGCCTCGCATAGAGGCACGCAGTGCAGGCAGTGTCGTGCACCAGGAAGCGCATTCTTCGGAACACAATTCTCACTTCGTCGCCCACCGATGGCAGTGTTGTGGAGTTGCTGATCGTCGGCGATGCCCCGGCGCTCGAGTCTCAGTTTTGCTGGTCGGACGCCACCTCCGGCACCTGCTCTCAAGTCTGCGCTTCCGTTCCGTGTACCGATTCTATTGGTGTACCTCGTTGAATTTGACACCGTACGTCTCCCCCTCCCTATTACCGTAAACGCGTGAATCGGCAAACGCCAAACGCCGGACCGCTCTTGGGTGGCGACCATACACGCCAACTTTGTCCAATGCAAAGCGACAACTCAGGTACCTTCCGAGTTCATATTCTCTCGATCGATTGACCAACGTATCAGAATACAAGGAGGCCTTTGCCCTCTTCGACAAGAAAGGCACAGGCGCCGTTCCAAGGGAGACCTTGGGCGATCTTATCCGTGCACTGGGTCAAAACCCAACCCAAGCGGAAGTCGCAGATATTATCGCCTCTGCGCGTCAAGAAGTGGACTACAAGACTTTCATAACAATCCTCAATCGGCCTGATGGCTTCAAGCCCGCAGGAACGCCAGGTGAGTACAATATGTGACTTAGGATCGGAACAATGGATCGACTCATTGGCGTTGCAGAGGAGTTCATCCGGGGGTTCCAGGTGTTTGACAAGGATGGAAACGGTTTCATTGGCGCTGGAGAGTTGAGATATGTGCTGACACAACTTGGGGAGAAGATGACAGACGAAGAGGTGGACGAGTTGCTCAAAGGGGTTCAGATCGGAAGGTAAGTCATGCGATGATCTAGTGAGCGCTGCTCTGACGTTCCTTGCAGTGATGGAAATGTTAACTACGAGTCTTTCGTCCGCACCATTTTAAGTCAATAGGTCGAAACATCTGTGAGCTGAAATATGTTATCTACCAGTAGGCTACCTCGCTACCATGGCCAAAAACTAAACTACTAGCTACATCTCATAAAAGTTGTTGTTGCCAACGTACGAAGAATATGAGGTTGGGACTGTCTGGCATTGGTCGCGTGACTCTTGTAATTGGCGGCTGCCAAATAAATGGCACGACAGGTCTGAGCGAGACGAGAAAAATATGGGGTCAAAGATTGGCGCACAGGCAAACGCTCTTGCGTAGCCGAGGGCGTCCATGAAAAACTGGCCCACGTAGGAGTAAGATAAGGATTACATGAATTTCAATTTCATTGATGCATAGCGCAACATACCAGTCATTACGACCGCACACAATGCAGTGATATGAATGCAACCAGTAAGGGTAAAAAGGGTATAGAACAAGAAGGGGGCGAACGCAAGGAAAACGCATTGAAGGAAATTTTGACACGTGGAATGCCCAGAAATGACGAGACCGGTCTGTGTAGGCTCACAGGCGTGCAGGGTTATGTACAGCTATAACGCAAGATGTCGGTCTGATCTGGTCACACCAGGGAATATCAGCAGGAGTGGAAGTAGCGGGGATGGATGAAGCGGGGACGGTCCCGCTGGCCGGAAACGGGGGGACCTGGACAGTGGGTGAAGTGCAAAGGACCTGGATAGCAGTGTAAGACATGCATGCAAAAAGGGAAAAACAGCATACCTCTCGGACATACATGTTGGTGCAGTCCTGGTTCAGCTGAAGGTTGTTGGCGCTGAGCATAATGGCATTGATGTTGTTTGAAGCAGCAACGTCATCGTAGGTATCGCCGACCTGCACGACATAAGTGATACTGCAGTCGTCGCCTTGCCACCCGAGACAGATACTCGACCCGTGGTTCAGGTTGTCACACGCAGGGTCGATGATACCATCGTTTACTACAACAAGCTGGTATCTGGGGAGAAATGAGCGTATGCACAGACGAACACGACACAGACGTACGTGGAGACGTTGTTCACGGCGGATAATTGCGAGTGCACGTCTGAGCAGAGGCCACTAGAAGGGCGTCAAGCGAGTGTACGGGAAGCGAACGAGGACGTACGTTGGAGGACGAGGGGAACGAAGAGAATGTTGCGGAACATGGCGGCAAAGGAGCGTAGCCGTGCAAAGGAGAGACGAATAGGAGAAGAAGAAAGAGAAATGAAAACAATTTAAATTGTCGCGCGCCTAAATCTACCTTGATACATACAATACGAGATATACTATCCCTTACCCTAGCCTCGGCACCCCCCCATAAGTCGGCACTCCACTAAATACACAAAACTTTTATAATTTTTTGTTCACAAATTTCAGCTACTGTAATATACATACATCTACGAAGTTAAATGAAGAAAAACCATGCAGTAGTTCTTGAGATCGTGAATTTTACCTCTGTCACGCTCCTTGTCACCTGCCGATGTGTGCCGAAGCGGTGTTTCAATTTTGGCCGCTGAAGCTATGGCGCGTCTGCTGCACATGCTATGACACCACCGCCAGCGCTGGCAACGATCGGCCATCAATGACAACGACTTGCACCTACCAGTGATTCAGACTACGAGTCCCGAGTAGAACTTGCTGTCAAGAGCTATCAGGATGGGGTTTACAAGACCATCAGCGCAGCTGCAAAGGCTCACAAGGTAATAAACTACTGATTGTTAAAAGTTTCGAGTCGATCTAATGTCACCTTACAGGTTTCCTGTCAGACACTCAGTGACCATGTAAATGGTTCGAGAAAGCGCACTACCATTGCCCCAGTAGCCGGTCCCTCAGGAGAGTCAACAATGCCAGTTCCATACTCAATTCCTGGGCCCTGTGAGCAATCTGAACCAATCAGTTCCACATTTTAAATAACTCTTACGATCCGGGTCATTGAATGCTCCTCTTAATTTGATTTGATACTATACACATTATAATCATACATGCATACACCTTGCTCGTCCCACTTGTGCCGTCGCGTCACACTTTCCTTCGGACTTTCAAATGAAAGCCATGACCATCTGTGACAAATCGTGACTTTTGTGACTGCCGACTTGTGGGGGGGTGCCGAGGCTAGGGTAAGGGATAGTACATTGTAAGAATTAGACGAGGGAAAGGGCATGTTAAACTTCCCAGTGACTGAGATTTGTGGGGAGCTTATGAGGTAATCCCACGTGTGGTGCAGCATACAAACCCCCAAGCGTGGACTTTTACTTGCCGTCTGTATTGGTCCGCAGACTGTCGGACAGATTGAGAAGCTTTCAAGTAATACTAAACGAAACTAAAACCGAGTGATTTACTCCCCTACAACTGATGAACAGTCTACTCGAACGTCGAATTCAGGAACTGCAACAAGTCCTGTCTGTTGGCATCCATCTCCAAATCCCTCGAATCCTTGCGAACCTTGAGTTTGATCTAACAAAAGAATACATCATCGACATGGCAGACGCTTGACACAGGAACAGACCTTTTTCCCTGTCAAAACGCTCCTCTTCTCATCCTTGTCCTTGTCCTTGTCCCTCTTCTTCTCCTTTTCTTTGCGCCTTTTCTTGTCGCGGTCCTTCTCCTTGTGTTTCGACTTGCGTCGTTCTCGGTCACAAGTGGGCGAACGGGATCGTGAACGGTGTCGAGAGCCACTCGGTTCATACGAGCGAGTGCGCGACCTCGACCTCGATTTGTAGCGGTGCCGCTTTGCCGGACGCTCAGAATCGGTTGAATAAGACTCTGACAAAGGACTGGCACTGCGATGGCCTCTTGGTGTCTACGAAGTTGGCCAACGTCATGTATGGTACCTTCTGAGGTCAGTGATCTAGTACTCGAGGAAAACGTCTTGACGAAACGTACCACACTGCGACTTCTGCCCCGGGTTGGCACGACCGACGCCTCGCGCTCGCGGGCACGATCGTCGTCCAGTTCCTGAAAGAGACACGTCTTAGCAATACCCGACGTACGACGCACGAGCAACTCACTCTATCTCTCTTTCGGTGCTCGTCGTGTCTCTGAGTGCGGTGGGGACTGCGTGATCTCGAACGCCGGCGGTCACGGTCCCTTCGATCGCGGTCTTTGTCGTGTCGACCGCTGCCACGCGGAGGAGAGCGAGAACGGCTGTCTTCCCTGTCTCTCGCTGATCATGTCGAACGCAAGGAAGCGTTTTATCGAGTGTGGTAGTGAGTCGCCCAGATGAGCATGCATGCGCCCATGAAAAACGTGGGGCAGCCAGGAGTGGCCCGAGGTGAGCTACGGGCAAGAATGAATAGAAATATGGCCCTCACCCCTGCGTCTGTGGTGGTGTTGATGATGCTCAGAACGAGCGTGGTCGTTGGGCGAATGCTCGGGCATCGTCACCGTCTGCGTTCAAGCCGTGTGACGACTTGAAAAAAATTTGCCGCTCTGTTGCATAGCCACAGGTCGCGATGGAAGAAATCGGAACGATTTGTTTGAGGAAAGCGTCGATCTCGGGTCTTTCTCTCGGAAACCGAAATTCTCGTCGGAGAGGCGCACCTCGCCGCACTCGAACCGACTCTACGTTCTTGGTACTCGTTTCCTAGGGCAACCCTGTATCCGTCAGTCTAGTCGGTCATCACTGCATCTTCTTGCGTTTTCTACGCGATCGTCTAAAAAATCGGTGCTTGCGTTGCCCACTTCAATCTTACCATCTTCTTTTCAACCCAAAGTATGTTGCTCGGATACAATTTAGTACTTCGAAACCAATCAAGACATTGAGCGTCCCGGCCAAGTCCCGGCGGTATTCTCCAAGGTGACTCGGACCACGTTCGTTAATGACAGCCACCACCTTGGAAATTTGCCAGCTCTCGATAAAACCAGCTAACAGGGTTATCTAGAAAGTAAAATGTATTGTCGAAGACCGACATTCCTCTTCTATCATGTATGAATGTCTTCCTCGTCCCGGACTACGACTACACGTGCCGTATCAGTCATTCGCCCCGTCTTGTGCGTCCTACTTAGATCTCGTACGTGCACACCCAAGGGAGATCGTTCGCGACCCCCTTTCTTTCGCGTGCGCCTCGTTGATCTTTGGCGCCTATTTCGACGAGCCCATTCATAGAAGCGCACTGGGACAACGCCTTTCCGCTTCTCGGAGTCGCCCCCCTGAACGACGACGATCTATTCGGGCACGGATGCCTGCAATCCGTCCTGGGACAGGGGTCCGATTCTCTCTGATCCACGTGCGCTTCAACTGGCGTCCGAGCTCCTCACAGACGCCACGTAGAAGTCGATCGTGACGTTGCGTCTTGGTGTGTCTGATTTCAGTTGACGGTTGCGTTCTGCGTGCCTCGGCGAATCCTCCATCGGTGGGCGCGTCTTTTCAATACGATGAGTTTCGTGGCATTTGAGGGCGAATTTGAGGGATGGGCCTCGGTATCCTCGGTTGGCATCCGGTGATAGGAGAATGAGGCGACGATCACGCACTGAAGGAACAAGGAACTCGAGTTTGGTTTCGTCGACGTGGCGGAATCAGACCGTGCGGTCGCGGAGATGAGGGAATGACGATTTCCGTGTGTGTTGCACGATTCTTGCAGCAAATTTCCTCCTCGACATCCTGAGGCCAAGGCCGAATGTTGGTGGTCACCATGTCAGACATGGCTTGGTATGTCCCCATTGCAGACTCGAGAAACGTTCTGGGTGATCGGTCGTCAAGAGGATTTTCTTGTTGCTCGGTGCTTTTTGTGTTTGATCGAGAAAATTTTGGTGCCGCGATGTTTCACAAAGACCGACGCATTGTTTGTACATTGCAGATAATAGAATACACATGGCTGGACCAGCGTGTCCGACACGGAGATCATACATCGAGTACTGGTCCGAGCCACTGTGTCTATTTGAATCCGATGCGGCATTCTTGGCTGAGCCGGGCCGCCGCGGTTGTTGGACTCTCTTTTACGATTTTGGGCAGAGTCTGTGCGGTCCGTGGATGAGAGGAAAGCGGTGAATCAGGGCCTAGAATGGCGTGAAAAGGCGTGTATACGGGAATGAGATCATGGATGGTGGTGGACCCGCGGAAATAGCCGTGTCTTGAAATGGAGTATAATAACAAGCAATACAATGGCAAGTGCTCCATAAAGACGAGCACTCGTTTCTCTTTCTCTTCCTCCTCCTCGCCCGCGTCTCTCCTTCTCTCCCCTTCCCTTTCATGCACACCGCTCCTTTCATGGCCCAAGTGGCCGCTTCTCTCCTTCTTCTCCTTCCTGCTGTCCTTGCAGAGTCCCATTCCATCAAATTCGTAAACCAGTACGTCCTCTGACATCTCCGTGTCTTTTTTTTCTGACACTATTTTCAGATGTGGTTATGGAAGCGTACGTTCCATGCTCTTGTCCGCGTTCCCGTCTCACTTGGACTTTGTAGCCGGCGCTCATTTACAATGGCCAAAACGTCCTCACTGGCGACACGTACACCAGCAGCGGTTCTTTTTCTGGGATTGGGCAAGTCCTCTGACATCTAGTGCCGTCCTCCTCTTACCTCATTTCCCTTTTAGCTATCTTCAGACGGGTAAGCACTCCTTTGACCGAGGCAGACGTCCCTTTACACGACTATCTCAGGTAATTGTAAACTCAATGGCGAAAACTGCCTCCTTCTCGAAACGACGCTCATCAACCCTACCTGTGATGATGGCTGTGGCTCAAGCACGGACCTCTCCTTGATTGCCCCGTGAGCGCTGATGTCTTGTCCTCTGTAACCCTCCGCTGATCCGTGTTTGTGATCCGCTCAGTCACAACTATAGTGTCGAGACCTCATTTGCGTGCGTTGCAACCCAATCACTCCCCACCTTTTTCATGTGCTCATCTCCTTGCCAGATATTACAACGGCTGTGACGGTCAGGGACAGACATGTGCGTTTCTCTCTTTCTTATCTCCCACCGGCAAGCTTATAAACCTCCAATAATAATAGGTTCAGATCCCGACTGCACAAACGCTGCTTTTTTCGCTCCCAACGACAACATCGTGCAGGTAGCTTGTCAGGTCCCGAACGTGAGTCTCCACTTTAGTCTGCCCGAATAGGTTATACTCATTATCTCTATAGGTCAACTTGTTGGTCGCTTTCTGCGCAGACGCCGCCCAGTTCATTCCGTCTAGTGCGAATACAACTGCGCCTAGTGTATTGCCTACCTCTTCCCCGACAAGTTCGCAACCGACCGCGTCGGCGGTCCCCACGAGCTCAGGGTCTTCCAACATGATCCCGACACCTCCATCGACACCTACGCTTACGCCCACACCTACCTATTCCGACGAGCCGGGATGCGACGAGCCCGAACCAACGACACTTCCGTCCTCATCTGTGCCCACGTCCACGCCCTCAGATTCGGACGGTGGCGATGACTCGGGCTGTGATGAGACAGGGACTCCTTCGTCGATACCTATTCCGACGGCCACGCCTTCCAACGGCGGTGACGACACGGGATGCGATGAACCAGAGCCGACATCGACACCCTCTCCCTCTGACGGCGGTGATACGAGTTGCGATGACCCAGAGCCAACTTCATCGACGCCTGCACCTTCTCCCTCGATCGGCGGTGGCGGCTTGGGATTACCTACCCCATCTTCCTCGGCACCCACTCCCGCAGTCACGCCGTCCAATGGGGGCGACAACTCGGGATCAGGACCGTCCGCAGCTTTGACAGTACCCCCATTGCCTTCCAATGGGAATGACGGCTCGGGTTCTGGATCGACCGCGCCTTTGACGATACCCACACCAGGCCCATTGCCTTCTGATGGTGGTGACGGCTCGGGATCTGCACCGACCACACCTTCGTCAACGCCTACACCTTCGCCCTCCGATGGTGGAGATGACTCTGGGTGTGGTGACGACACTCCCACTCCGACATCGATCCCTGTGCCCCCGCCCGCCCCATCCAACAGTGATGACGGATGTGGTGATGACACTCCCACTCCGACATCGATCCCCGTTCCCCCGCCCACCCCATCCAACGGTGATGACGGGTGTGGTGACGAGATTGGGTCTCCGACACCGACTTCGTTACCGGTTCCACCACCCACTCCCTCCAATGGCGATGACACTGGCTGTGGTGACGAGACTGCTCCCCCGACACCGACTTCAACCCCTGTTCCACCACCTACCCCTTCCAACGGTGACGACGGGTGTGGTGATGAGACTGGGCAAACTACTCCCGTTATGTCTACCCCTACCCCTACGCAGACGAGTGCTGTGTCCGGATCTAGTACGACGCCTGCGTCAGCCACCCCTTCTCCTCGGCAAAGCTGCCGTCCCCGCCCTACTGGCTTCAGCCTATCATCCGGCACCTTTACACCCACTGCTACCTCGTCTGTCCCGGTGATGAGTAGCGGCTCCTCGGGCGCTGGTACGCCCCCTTCAAGCCCTAGCCAAAGCCCCGCTATCCAACGCCGTCGTCACCGCCGCGGTAGCCGCATTCAGTACGACAACCTGCGGTATTAAAACGACTCGTATGGCGTTTGGAACGTCCCTGGTCGCATTGTTTCTTTCATTTCATCACCGAAAGGCTGGTCCGTGGCATCTGCTTGCTATTTCCTCGTCTTGTTTTGCTATCCAGCTGTGTGCACACGTCGCCTGCGATGTCTGTCTCCCTCTCATGTTCGTTGTCCGTGACACGTTTTTTTTTTCTATCGTTCTTAGTTTGTGAATTATCCCCAAGGGTTCCCTCTTTGATAGGGGGCGTGGTTTTTTTTCCCTTAGTGTGATGACGAGACGAGACGAAACGTACCGAAGAGCGAGTATGTAAACAAGCAATAGAAATGAATTCCTTGATCGCATGTGGTTTGGGATCTTATCCTTGCTTGGGAAGAGGAAATGCGCCTGACCTAACGAACTGAACCGAATGGAACGTGTCGACGTTGGAGCCGGCCGTCGTTTGTGAGGCCCACTCCCCTGGAACTGGCAACGAAAAACATGTTTTCGCTGATAGTGAATCGTCCTGTACCGCATCTCGACTTTTCGTCTCCATTCCACCACAAGTTACAGTTACAACCGACGCGCTGGATCTGAATCTGGGGGAGACGGAGAGCGAAAGCGTTGAAGGTAAAGGTAAAAAGACTATGGCAGCCCAGATTGGATCAGCCCTAGACCCCCACACACGTATCGGACAGGTCCGAAAACGAACGACTGGTGCGGCCCTGTTTCGATTTGGGGAATTTAGGGACGGTGCGAGGGGGTACGACGACTTATATATTTTCATCTTTTTTTTTTCAGAGTAACGACGGGGAAGGTGGAGAACGCTTTGAACCCGAGGAAACGCCAAGCTGCACGAAAAAGCCCGAGGAAACTTTTTTCGCGACGAACGGGTCAGCACGTCTGGATCAAATCTGTGCTGGATCAGTTTGGGGGTAGAAGAGCGAGCGATGCTTGAGCTGTAACCCCCGAGTCCTTAGTAATCGTTTCGAGAACAAGCAGCTTCGTCGGAGATCGGCCAGGTTATAGTCTACCTAGAACGACGACGAGACGAGTAGTGAACGAGGTAGGGAACTTCTCCAAGCCAAGTCGGATCCCTTTTGGAAACAAGGGAGAGCCCCACCTCTCGCACGATCAGTTTCTGAGTCGCAACAAGAAAAAGAAAAAGAAAAACGTCTAATCCCCCCCCCCCCTAATGGGCCCTGCGATCCAAAGTAGTGGGAACGGGCTGTGTGACCCACATGTGTTAGACTTTGATACATACATTGGCAGAACCGCCAACGTGGATGCGTCGTGTTTGGTTCTCCGGCATCCAGGGTTTCCCGGCGGTAACGCGTTGACGAATCAAGGGTTCTAGAACTGACAAGCGAGCCGAGTACATAGCCCCCTCCCCCTCGAAAGAAGTCGGACCCACATCGTGGCCATGGCGCTAAACTCGACTCGGCTATTTGGGGTAACATAGCCTGAGGGGGTGCGCTTAGATCGCTTGAATTGTGTATCGGACGTCGAGGGGTCGGAGGTCTGGACTCTGGAACGGTGGACGACGGACGTTGGGTGGGCGTTCCGAAAGTCGCTCGACTCCTATCGAGGGTCGTTATTTTATCTTCTTTTTCTTGTTCGTGCCAATTCATTATTATTCCATTCCATTCCACATTCTCCGCGTTCGACAGTCTGGATCGCTAATATACACACAACGGTGCACTGGTACTCGACGGGTCTAGATCGCTCATATATGTACATCGCACCATAATTCCCCCCTTATTTTACCACGACACTCACTTTGTACGTTTCAGAGAGCGCATCAGCCATCCCTCAGGCCTCAGGGGGTCTCGACATACACCCTCGCCTCGTACCCTCGCAGCGTGAGCTTACCCTCTGCCTCTCGCGCCCCCTCGGCATAATTACACAGCACGATCTCACGATCGCGTGCGAGACTGTCCGGCAAGCCGTCCCCGTCCGGGTCCCCTTGACCACCAAGCGCCACATCGACCGTCTCGGCCGACACGTTGAGCACGACCCACGCGCGGACCGCGCCGAGCGTCCGCACGTACGCCATCACGTTCGGATGCGCTCCGAGACGCATCTCGAACGCGCCGTAGACCTACATATAACGCGTGTCTCTGTGATGAGACCCGTCGGGCTATGGTAGGGAACGCACCAAGACGTCGTGCGCTTTTCGGACTCGGATGGCGCGCTTCCAAAACGCGAGAACGCTTGCTTCGTCAGAGTCCGCGACGTTCCAGCCTGAGCGCGCGTCGTCGTCGTACGCACGCATCCACGGCGTGCCCATGGTGAAACCCGCATTGGGTGTGGCGTCCCACTTTAACCGCACTCATCAGAAAAACATATGTACGTTGTGGCGTCGCCGCCGGAGATGGAGTGGCGATGGAAAAAAAAGAAGAAAATATGTAAGAATGGCCTTGACAAGGTCCGGTCCGGGGATGCAAAGAGTTGTGGGAAAATAGATGGGAGTGTGGGAAATGTGTGATTGGGTGAAAGTTGGAAAGGTATAACGTGTTACGTAAGTTGTGGGCAGAACATGACGACGACGACGACGCCCAAGGAATGTTCCATCGAAACATCAATGTGGGAGCACTTGCCTGCATGGGGGTACGAGCGTGGTCTCGGGCCTTTTGCTGAAAGCCATCCAACACGTCTTCCATGTCGACGTCTTCCTTGCCTTGCTTTGCCTGTCTCTGTTCTCTGATTCTAGTACCCCCGGCATCAGCGAGAGAAAAAAAAAGCAACAGCGGGTGGAAGAAGGGGGGTGGGGGAGTAAATGGGCGAATCCCGGATTCACACTCACAACGCCCAATAATTCTGCGTCGCCACGTCCTTGTACTCTTCGATCCCCCACGTCCGCGGAAAGTTCTTCATCCCCAGTTCCTGTCCTTGATACACGTACACCGTGCCCGTCTGCGTCACCTCGAGCACAGCTAGTAGTTTGGCCGAAATAGCCCGCCAGGTTGGCGAATCATTCCCGAAACGCGATACGGCGCGCGCGTGGTCGTGGTTCTCGATGAAGACCCTGCGATGGGAAATAGGAAACAGTTTTGGTCATGAGAGGACGTGATGCGAGCACGGAGAGCACGATGAACGTCCACGGTATATGGCACGTATGCGTTTATGCATATTCATCATATGTTCGGTCGGTTCGCTTGTCACCACGACTCCGCCTTTTCTTTTTCCCTCACCACCGCCTGTTTTTCGGTGATGTACGGAATCGCAACTCGCTCGTTCACTCCACGCCTCGTACCTCGCTCAACAACCAAAAGCAGTCGAGGGTGGCAACGATGGAACGAGGCCGAACAAGAGGCCGAGCGTTGGAAATGCACATTCGCTGTGCTCTGCCTCACACGGGCCTCGCTCTCGAAGCTCGTCCAAGACGAGGAAGACACGGCGTCACCAAATACGACAAGGATGATGGCAGGGGAAGATGTACCCAATGGACCCTCTCATATCCCACCGATCAACGTAACACGGGGCGTTGGGGCCAGCATCCACCCTCGAATTCGAACGTCCGACGAAAAGCGACGACGAAAACACCACTCACGCATTCCAATATCCATCCTCTCGCTTGAACGTCTGCCATCGGTCTATGACTGCCTTGAGGTCCGCCAGCTGCCACGGCTTTTTCACGAGGGGCGTTTCCTCCGGCGAATCCAAATTCATCAATTCAAAGTTGAAGACCATGTTCAGTTCCTTGTTTCGTGGAAGGACGTACACCGCCAGCGTTGCTGCTTCATGTGTAAATGGCGTCTCGCCTACCGTGATCAGGTCATGGTCTGCGGGAGCCGCAGGGATGTGGAGCGTGATGCGTGATACAGGTACCCAAATCCAGTAGGATGCCAAGCAAGGATGTTGCGGCACAGCCCGCAACGTGGTTGCATGAGCGATCCGATGATTAGATGGGATAAACGAGACGTACGTGACAGGACCTCTTTGTTCATCTGTTGAAGGTATTCGTGCACGCGTGGGCTAATGGGATCGTGAGTTATGAACGTGGAATGAAGACCATCCCGCGAATTGGCAGAAGAAAAGATGAGGGAGGCGGTGCCTAATTGAACGCTGGCACAATGCAGCGTGGATTCAACGTACATACCCGTTGGCGAAATGCATGCTCGCAGGTTGGTAATACTGCGTGTGGTCTACGACCGGCGCATCAGGCAAACCTTGTGTCTTGCTGATGATGTTGATTACATCCATCTAGATAGGCACATGATACTTTGACTGGTCGTCGTAGCGTTCCAGAAAGAAGGACACATACCCGGAAACCATCACATCCCCTATTGATCCAGAATCGCATGACATCCCAGACAGCATCACGCACGACTGGGTTCTCCCAGTTGAGGTCTGGCTGTTTAGAAACGTACAGGTGGAGATAGTATTCCTGTGTCCCTGGATCAAACTCCCATGCCGAACCTGCGTGTTTCTCGCGTAAGAGGATGGCCCCGAAAGATCCGAAGAAGGGAGACAGGGGATTGCCTTCGGACGACGAAACCCACCTTGAAAGACGGATTTCCAGTTGTTGGGCGGGAGACGCTGGCCATCGGCGTATCTCGGAGGACGCCACATGTACCAATCGCGCTTGGGATGATCTTTGGATGATTTCGATTGTTGAAACCATTCGTGCTATTATTTTCCGTTCACGCCCGGAAGGAACATGTCGTTTGTCAGAGCTTCTCGAGAGAAACCGAAAAGAAAAGAAAAGAAAAAGCACCTCATCGGACGTGTGGTTGACGACGAGGTCCATCCTGTGTCCGCAGGAATTAAAGGTACGGACCGAGCAGGGTGGGTTGGAAGGAACGGGAATCATCCATTAGAATTGAATGGCAAGATCTCCGATGTGACACGTCGGAAAAGAGGGATACATACATGAGCCTCATACCACGTTGATGAACGCCCTTGAGTAACTCATCCCAATCCGCTAGGGTGCCATATCTTGGATCGATATCACGATAATCTGAGCTACGAGCATGTATTGTGATAAGGATAAGATCCGAAGAGGTATCCAACGATCACACGGAAAACAAGACACCCGCAAGGGTTGACGGAGATGTGGCGGGCGAGAGGAGAGAAGGAGAAGGGGACGGAACAGAGACGCACATGTCGTAACCCATGTCTGCCAGCGGGGAGCGATAGATGGGGGAGAGCCAGAGGACGTCGACACCGGGCTGTTTGAGATAGTCGAGCTTGGCGTGGATGCCGTTGAGATCGCCAAT
>JBBPML010000360.1:0-24939 GCA_038090275.1 Austroboletus novae-zelandiae | reverse complement strand
AGAAAATAAAGAGAAACGTAAAATGCGTTCGTAACAATGGCAGCAAATCATCAAGATTTGATTGCCATGCAATGGGAGAAATTGGATCAGAAGGCAAAAGAGTGGGATGAAGAAGAGGATGAGAAGGAGCCTCCAGTGGCAGATGAGCTGCCAGAGCTGCCAGAGGAAGTTGCAGAGGCAGTGGAGGAGGAAGGAGCTGGCCAATAAAGGTCAGAGAGGGAACTTGTACTATAGTGTTTCTTTTTCTTTTTTCTTGTATTTATTTTTTCTTCTATGTATAAAATGGAGTGAAATGGAGGATACCAGATATGATATAAGGAAACAGAGATGAGAAAAGTGAAACAGAGATAAAGGAAACAATGGTACATAATAGTGAATTAAGAAAACGGTGAACTAGTAAGTTGGGGAAAATTGGATCACAAGGAGTGAGGTTCAGGCTTATCTGGATACCAGAGATGGAAGTTGGTGACAAGTTCAGATGTGTGATCTAATTCTGTTGCTAGAAACCAGGAGGTTTCTTCATTGGTACCTTCATAGCTGGACCATTGGACTAGGTATAAGATTTTACAATGTTTTTGCTGGCAGTCCACTTTGGAGTTGAGGATCTTGGAGACCTTGAACTTAAGTTCGCCATCAACCTCGACCAGAGGTGGAGGAGGTTGTATGCAGTTGGGGATGGTGTTTGGGACCGCAAGTTCTAACTGGGAGATGTGGAAGATTGGGTAAATGGACTTCATTGAGTTGGGGAGTTGTAGTGTGAAGGAAAGAGAGCCCAGCTTGAGCAATTACAGGATACAGACCTAAATTCTTCTCGGAGAGCTTTTTGGATGTGCAAGTTGAATTGAAGTATTTAGCTTTGATGAAAACCTGATCTCCAACATTGAAGTCCAGAGCAGGAGTGCATTTAGCATTAGCCAGTCCTTGGTATTGCTTTTAAGCTGCAGCTATTTCCTCATGGAGGAATTGGTGAAGAAAGTCAAGGTCTACTGAATATTCTCTGGCTCTAGTGGAGGTGAGATTGCACTCAGGATAGACAGCAATGTTAGGGTGATAACCCTTGTTGGCAAAGAAGGGAGAAACACCAGTGGTAGTGTTCGAAGCATTATTGTAGGAGAACTCTGCAAGGGGCAGGAGTTTGGACCAGTTGTCTTGTTGATAGTTACAATAGATCCAGAGGTATTGCTCCAAGGTCTGGTTTATTCGCTTGATTTGTCCATTGTCTTCAAGGTAATAACTGGAGGTAAAGTGGAGCTTGATGTTCAATGCTTTGCCTAGAGAATGGAAGAAATGGGATATGAATTTGAAGCTTCTGTCAGAGGTAATGTGGGAGGGGATGCTGTGCTTGGAGAACACATGCAGGAGGAATAACTTAGCTAACTCTGGAGATGTGACCTTGTCATCAGTTGGGATGAATATGCATTGTTTGAAGAGTCAGTCTACAATGATGAGGATGGCTGTATAACTGGAGGAGGCTGAGAGTTGCTCAATGAAATCCATGGAGATGGAGTTCCATGGTTTCTCAGAGATAGAGAGCTGTTTAAGAAGCCCATAAGGCTTGTATCTGGGAACTTTCATGTGGGAGCAAGCTGTATAGGAGGAGACATATTCTTTGATGAATGTCCAGATTTCTGGCCAGGTGTATTTGTGGTGAATTAGTTCCAAGGTGCAATTTTGGCTGAAGTGACCAGAGATGGGATGGTTATGTTTGAACTGAAGGGCTCAGAGGTAAAGGTTGTCGATGTCTGGCACATACATGCGGCCATCGAGACGAAGGTAGCCATTGGAGTCTACAGTCCAGCAAGTGTCTGTATTAGAGTCAGAAGGGAACATGTGAAGTGTGGTGAGGGAATCAGAGGGAAGACCGGAGAGGATATCACTGTGGAGCTTCTCAAGGTTGAAGAGTGTGCTGGTCTGGAGGACCGGGTAAGCTAGGTAGGTGACTTGTAGGGATGTAGCAAGTTGCTCTTGAGTGAATACCAGTCAGAAATTGTGGGGATTGACATGAGTGTAGTCCTTATCCTCCTCTTTGGAATAGACATCCCAGTATCTAGTGAGGGTGTTAGGTTTCTTGCTGAGGTGGCCAGGCCAAAACTGGACCACCATGTTGAACTGTGAAAGGTACTCCAACCAGTGAGCTTGCTGCCTGGTCAGGAGTTTGGTGGTGGAAAAGTATTCTAGATTTTCATGGTTGGTGACCACATCAACTGGAGTATCAGAGCCTTCGAGATAATGTTGCCAGGAATGGAACACTTTGTGAATAGCAAGAAGCTCCTTGTTATGGGTGTTGTTACAATCATACATTTTCCCTTCCTCCTTTTCTCCTCTGTGCTGGTTCGAACTCACGACCAGATGTTTATGGTATTTTATTTCCACACCAAGGTGGACAAGACTTGTCTCCAACTTGTCTCTAACTTATCACATGACTGCTTATGTCCGCAGTCTAGATGCCGGCCTCTGCTGAACCTCATGCAACAAGGGCTAGACCCTTATCTCTCCACCTATGATGTCATGCCTCATGCCCCATGTTTAGATCCTTGCCAGCCAATGGTGTATTATGCTCATGTAACAACCAATGGTGTATGTCTCTCTTATCTATATGAACTACACTATTTATGGTAATATACCAAATATGTACATACATTGTACATGTCTATATAAACCCTCAAGTCTCAGAGCTGCACCCCAGCTTTGAAGACTTGAGAAGTCCCTTTTGTCTCACACCTCTTGAATGGGTCGATGTGACCATTCCCTTTCTTCTTTATTATGCTATGCTTAAGAGTGTTTCACTTCTTCAAAGCTACAACAACTCCAACACACAGTTTCAGTTGCAAGAAGGACTATACGTCACCTCCATCATTGCAACAAGTGCATGATCCACTGCCTAGCAGTAAGTACTCAAGTCGAAGCAACGTCTAGCTCAAGGGGTATCAAGGGTCAAAACTAACATTGGGAAGTGTCCCATCTCCTTTGCACCCACTATAGCAACCTGGTTTCCCATGGCCTTGTTAAAGTCCAAGGAGAGAGAGAGGAAGATTAGCTGAGGGTAAAAGCTGAAACGAGAGAAGTTGAGGACTGGTTAACCCAGCCCATCAAACAAGAGCAGGAGCTAGAGCTCTGCTACTCTTCCACCCCCCACAACGAGGCGCTAGACAACCTCGACCCCAATGACTTCCTCAACCACCTTTTCCCATGGGGAGAAGAAGCAGTTCAGTTAGTAGTGGAGATACTGGTAGAAGCAGAAAGACAAGAGAGGGAGATATGAGAAGCAGAGGAGGAAGCACCTGCCCCTGCCCCCACTCTGCCCCGTGCACGCATCCCTTGTGGCAGACAGGTGTACCAAGCAAACTGAAATAAGCAACATCTCAAAAAAGGAATAGTTGACAGGCCTATCCGCTTTAGGCCCTACCTACGTACTCAAAGGAACCTCTGTCCAGTCACGCAAGGATTACCTAAAATCTCCCCCTTCACAAATGTTGAGTACTAGAAAAATTCATCATTCCTCCCCTCATGTTATGCAAAGCTGCAATCCTGAACCACTGGTTTGAGGAACGTGAAAGACATGAAGTAGCCACCTATAAAAGAAGGCTTCTCAAACTGTGGGAACTTCTCACACACCCCTCCTTCCCCTACAATGCCAAGATCCGAGATCTTGCCAATAACCCTGATGACTACTGGCTAGTTTAAATGACCTCTTATGCACACCTCCTGTTACGCTCAGGCGTAGACCCGAGTGACGAGGGGCGAGGGGACATTAACGTCGCTATTCAGCTGACGTGGCAAGGGTTTGATAGGCGGGCGATCCGCTATCCTCAGCCTCAACGGTATGTCGTGAGCTGTTGACCTGGTCAACGTATGTTGTGATGCAGGGACGAAGGAGTCGCTAGGTGATGCGACGACGAAGGAACAAGGGGAGCACCTACTCAACAGTAAGGCGAGGACTGGGGGACCTGAGGGGAATCAATGATCAAGGTAGATTCGGGTAGGTCTAACTTGGGGAATACATCGAGGGTATCGAGGGGTTTATATACGTGAGTCAAGAGAGAATAAAGCGGAGCGTAAAAGAGATGACTCGACTATAGAATACGATGGAATCGCGAAGAAGGGAAGTGAGTCAGAGATAGTGGTATCAGTACAACTGCGGATACTGCGGATGAGTCACGCTAAATAGGTAAGCGAAGATAAGAGAAAAAGGGGAATAGTAAAGTGGCTCAGGCGGGACTCGAACAGCGAGAGCAATGTCTGTAGGGAAACTAGGGTAAGAGTGAAGAGAAAAGAGTAGGGGTATACGCGGATCGTAACACCTCCTCAATGCTGAAGGCAACTATGACTGGAATGTAGTTGTGTCCACCATTGCCTGTCTGGAACAATGGGTACATGAGTTCCAACAAGCCAAGGACCCGGCCATAGAGGTCACTGAAGAATTAAGAGAAAAGTTGGAAGAAACCAACAACCATGCCCAGATTGCTGACCAAAGGGTAAGGAAGACACTGAGGCTCCAAACCTGGTTCAGCACGCAGATGACCAGACAAATGAACCCTGGGGGCGCTAGCAGCTTTGTACCGGATATGGCCAGCAGTGTCAAAGTAGAGATTTTCGCAGATCCAGGGTTCTACAATGGATCCAAAGCAAAGTTTGAGGAGTGGTGGATGAAGATGAAGGCCTGGATTGAAGCGAACTCAAGGCACTTCGCCACCAAAAACCTGATAATAGACAGCCCCCTATTGGCCCATGATCCTAACTGGGCATTTGCTGTGCTCTTCTGCCTAAAAGGGATAAAGGGGAGCTACTACACAGAAATGGAGCTAAATATGCTCTCACAAGGAACCTTGTCCCTGGTGGACTGGGGTGTGTTATGCGCAGAGATCCAGGGCTTGTTCCACCTGGTTCTGCAAAAAGATTGGGCATGCTCACAGCTGTTCAACTACAAACAAGGTGGCCAAGACATTTACACATTTTTGGCAAAGTTCTGCACGCTGGCTTGGCAGGCCCAGTGTGAAGACAGTCACACTGCCTACTTGTTGGAGACAAATTGCTCTGATGAAATCAAGAAGGAAATGTTCTGGCTTGGTAAAAGGGGCCAGGATTATAATACAACAATGAAGAACCTCCAGGAGATAGGATGCAACCTGGAGGCATACAAAATCGCATCCGGCCAGAAACGCTTTGGACAGGATGAAAAACCCTGAAGTGAATGCCGAGCCAATGCTGCCACCCAGGGCAAGAAGAAAGCTGGGAAAGGAAAGTGTTACGCCTGCGGAAAGGACAGACACATGGCAAAAGATTGCCACTCCCCCAAACCCAAATGCCAAGAATGCGGGTGGCAGGGGGACCACAAGAACACATGCTCAAAGAAGGGGCACCAAGCTCACGCCACCATGAAAGGTGCAACCACATGGGAAGGGGGTACCACAGATGAAAAGTAACCCACCATGGAAGACCTGAAAGGAAAAACCATGGAGGAAATAAGGGCCCTCTTGTTCCTAACCCAAAAGAAGGGAAAAGGAAAAGGCAAAGTGACCTGAGGAGTCTAGGACCTCAAGCTGCTAATCGATTTTCATATTTAGAAGTATCTGAGGAGTCTAGGACCTCAAGCTGCTAATCGATTTTCATATTTAGAAGTATTTACATCTGAGGATCTCAAGCATTTCACTGAAGATGATGGTAAAAGGAGCCAGCTAGCCGAAAGCCAGTACATTAATCTTATCAATGATGGGTACCAATCTGTCAAAGACGGACCTGCCCTTATCCTAGAAGGAGGGTCAAACATGCCTTGCAGGCTTGACATGAGAGTTCTCGCCACAATGGAAACCAAAGAATCTGAAGCCATGGAAGACTTCCCAGAGGAGATCTACCTGCACACTATGCACATGGCCAAGGATATCAAACTCAACATTCAGATTGGCTCAACGCCGAACTCCCTCTTCCAAGTCAGCATGCTGCTAGACAGTGGTGCTACTTGTTTATTCCTTGACAAAGCCTGGGCCGAGAAGCACAATATCCCCATGAAGCCACTCTCACGCCCTATCCCCATCTTCAACGTTGACAGAACTAAGAACTCCGTGGGTAACATCACACATTCTGCCGAGCTAATAATTGACCTAGACAGTCACTGAGAAAGGATGATGGCCGAAGTATCCAACCTGGGAGGATTTCCACTGGTCATCGGTTTCACATGGCTTCGCCATCATAACCCCAAGATAGACTGGACCAAAGGCATGGTCAAGATGACCCGTTGCCTTAGGTCATGCTATTTACTCCAAGATTGGGCTGCCCAGATTTGTGATTCCACAGACAAACCCAATGAACAAGAAGAAGCCTGGGAGGGCTACTATGTGTGAGCCGCACTAGATATCCCCCCTATCCCCACAGAGAAAACCCTGGAAGAGCTTGTACCTGAATGCTACCATAAGTGGCTAAAGGTGTTCTCAAAGGAAGAATCAGAACACATGCCAATTAGAAAACCCTGGGATCACGCTATAGATCTCAAAGATGAGTTCCAACCTCAGAAAGGAAGGATCATACCCCTGTCTGTGACAAAACAAGAAGAGGTGTCTGTTGGAATATCACTTACACGGTAGGCGGTTGTACAGCCACCACATTACATAAGCGAACGTCGTAGTTAGACTTCGTACTGTAGTCCTATTACCTTAGTGACTTACTAGGGTGTTCTACAGTGTCGGCATTTATTGATAATCAGCTTCAAAAAGGATATATCTGCCCCTCTAAATCCCACCAAACATCACCAGTGTTCTTTGTTCCAAAGAAGGATGGAAGAAAGCGAATGGTACAAGACTATCGCTATCTCAATGAGCACACAGTTAAAAACAACTATCTGTTGCCATTGATTGGTCAACTTGTTGACAAGCTCAAAGAGGCTAAACTATTCACAAAAATGGATCTATGCTGGGGCTACAACAACATCCACATCAAGGAAGGCAACGAATGAAAAGCCGCCTTTGTCTGCTTTCGTGGAGCCTTTGAACCCCTAGTCATATACTTTGGGCTATGCAACTCCCCGGCCATGTTCCAAGCCATGATGAACAAATTCTTTGTAGATATGGAAGACATCGTTGTGGTCTACATAGACAATCTTATGATATT
Organism: Austroboletus novae-zelandiae; assembly: GCA_038090275.1. Taxonomy (NCBI): domain Eukaryota; kingdom Fungi; phylum Basidiomycota; class Agaricomycetes; order Boletales; family Boletaceae; genus Austroboletus; species Austroboletus novae-zelandiae. The sequence continues at coordinate 17,838 of JBBPML010000360.1, read as the reverse complement.
TACCAAGACCAATTTCCTAGAGGAACACAAAGCCATTGTCCAAAAGGTGCTAGCTTGCCTTGAGGAAAATGATTTATTTGTCAAATCCGAGAAGTGCATGTTCCATGCCACAGAGGTTGAGTTCCTGGGCATGATTGTGGGAAAAGATGGAATTTGCATGGATGATTCCAAAGTCAAGGCTGTGTTGGAATGGCCCACATCAAAGAACCTCTGAGGAGTAAGAAGCTTCCTGGGACTAGCCAACTTCTACTGGTGGTTCATCTCTGACTACACCTCAATTGCTAGGCTGTTGAACGACCTAACCAAGAAAGACACTCCCTTCATATGGAGTGAGAAATGTCAAGGAGCATTTGACATGCTTAAAACCAAGTTTACTACTGCCCCAGTGCTCGCTTTCCCTGACATTGACTGTCAATTCTGTTTAAAATGTGATGCATCAGATTATGCCACTGGAGGCATTCTATCTATACTCCAAGAAGATGAGAAGTGGCACCCCATTGCTTTTACTCCCACTCCATGTCTGACCAGGAACACAACTACCCAGTTGCTGATAAAGAACTCCTTTCAGTCATGTGTGCATTAGAAACATGGAGGCACTATCTAGAAGGAGCAAGATTCCAGTTTGAGATCTGGAACAATCATCAAAATCTTCAATGGTTTATGATTAGACAGGATCTTAACCGAAGACAAGCATGCTGGGCGCAATATTTATCCCAATTCAACTCCATATGGTGCCATAAAGCTGGTGCCACTATGGAAAAAGCCAACACCCTCTCTTGCAGAGAAGATCATGTGGAAGGCATCAAGGAAGACAACAAGCAGGTACTTGTAATACCACTGGAGCAGATCAGATTCACGATACTGGTCCAAGATGAAGGCGATAAGTTATATTCTTGTATCCAGGCTAAGACTCTCCTCCTCTGAGAGGCTGAGATTCAGAAGCTCTATGAACAGGGCTATACTGAACACGCACAGGACCCAGTTCTGCTACTCCAAGACAAGGTCTTTGTCCTGGCTGACGAAGATCTAAGATGTGATGTGGTAATGAATTGCCACGATATCCCTTCTGCTGGACACCCCAGACAGGAGAAAACAATAGAACTTGTGCAACAGCACTATGTGTGGCCTGGAATGGTCACTTATGTAAAAGAATACATTACCCAGTGTGATGTATGCCAATGCATCAAGATAGGCAACAAGTCACCAGCTGGCAAGCTTGAGCCCTTGAAGCTCTCCATGGCCCCTTGAGTAGATGTCTCCATGGATTTCCTCATGGATCTCCCCTTATCTAATGGCTCTGATTCAATTCTCATGGTCATAGATCAATTCAGCAAAGAAGTCAAATTCATCTCCTGCACAAAATCAGTAACAGTGCTAGACACCACCCGATTATATCTAAACTGTGTGTGAACCAATCATGGGATCCCATACTCCATTGTATGTATTCGATCGTGGGCTGCAGTTTGCATCAAATGTGATGACCGAACTCTGCAAATGGCTCAGTATTAAACCTAAACTATCCATGGCATCTCACCTGCAGACAGACATGCAAACAGAACACATGATTTGAGACCTCCAGCAGTATTTATGAACATTCTGTCACAAGAAGCAAATGGAATGGGCTGACTGGCTTGCCATCGCCCAATTCAGTTATAATTCTAAGAAGCAGGCTTCCACACAAAAGGCACCCTTCGAGGTCACATGGACCTATATACCACGAATGGGAATAGAACCGGACTTATCTAAAGCACCAGCTGCCAATACCATGGCCTTTAATATATCAAAAATCCTAGAGTCCACATGGACACAGCTCAAGAAGTCTCGAGACCACATGAAGATCCAAGTGGACAAGCACCACTCGGAAGCCCTGAAGTACAATGTCAAAGATGAAGTACTCCTGTTGACAGACAACTTGTGCTTGATGCGCAAATCACATAAATTAACAGAAAAATGGGTCGGATCCTACTCCATTACACAATGCATGGGAAAGAATGCAGTAGAACTGAAGCTATCCCACACTATGTGTATACACCTGGTGGTTAACATATCACAGGTAAAACCTTATCTAACGTGCCTCAATGGTCAGCTGGTTTTCAACCCTGGACCAGTCTTCATCACAGAAGAACTGGATGCTGAATATGAGGTGGATCACATTGTAGATGCCTGCTGGAAGGGCAAAAAGAAAAAATATCTTATCCACTGGTCCAGGTACTCCGAAGAGGAGCGCACATGGGAACCAGAATCTAACCTCAAAAATGTGGCACAGGCTACCACCCACTTCCACAAACTGAATCCACATGCCCTAGCATGAGGGGCCTTCACTTGATTCGGTCTATTTAATCCCTACGAAGATGAGGATAGCATTGCCATCCTGGTTGTCCAGGTATTTAATCCATAGAAGGAGGGTGGTGTTACGATTGTACATTTCCCCTTCCTCCTTTTCTCCTCCATGCTGGTTTGAACTCACAATCAGACGTTTATGGTATTTTATTTCCACACCAAGGTGGACAAGACTTGTCTCCAACTTGTCTCTAACTTATCACATGACTGCTTATGTCTGCAGTCTAGATGCTGGCCTCTGCTGAACCTCATGCAACAAGGGCTAAACCCTTATCTCTCCACCTATGATGTTATGCCTCATGCCCCATGTCTAGATCCTTGCCAGCCAATGGTGTATTATGCTCATGTAACAACCAATGGTGTATGTCTCTCTTATCTATATGAACTACACTATTTACAGTAATATACCAAACATGTACTGTACATATGTCATACAGTACATGCCTATATAAACCCTCAAGTCTCAGAGCTGCATCCCAGCTTTGAAGACTTGAGAAGTCCCTCTTGTCTCACACCTCTTGAATGGGTTGATGTGACCATTCCCTTTCTTCTTTATTACACTACACTTTAAGAGTGTTTCAATCTGTATCTTGTACTTTAGCTAGTTATCAACTAAAACACCCCTCTGTTCTTTGAACCACTCTCTTTTATGTTTTGCCTTCTCCAAAGTTAAAGGACATCCTGAATGATTGGCAAGGGTGCAGCGCTCCACTCTGAGTTGCTGAAGCCAAGTCCTTCAAGTCCTATCCACCAAGTCCATGAAAACTCCGGAGATACTCGGAGTAGATCTGGAGTTTCTCCATATGGTTTTAATAGTCTCTAACTTTGAAGTCTGGAGCATGAGTACACTTAGTATTGGCCAGTCCTTGGTATCATTTTTGGGCTGCAGCTATTTCCTCATGGAGGAATTGGTGGAGGGAGTTGAGGTCTACCAAATATTCTCTGACATGAGTGGAGATGAGATCACATTCAGGATAGACAGTGATATTGAAGTGATAACCCTTGTTAGTGAAGAAGGGAGAGACATCAGTGGTAGCATTCAGAGTGTTATTGCAAGAGAACTCTGCAAGGAGCAGGAGTTCAGATCAGTGCATCAGGTTTCTCGCCAAGGCAGCCAGGCCAAAACCAGACCACCATGTTGAACTGTGAAAGGTACTCTGACCAGCAGGCTTGCTGCCTGATCAGGAGCTTGGTGGTGGAAAAGTATTCCAGGTTTTTGTGGTTGGTGACCAAATCAACCAAAGTATTGGAGCCTTTGAGATAGTGTTGCCAGAAGCTAAACACTTCATAAATAGCAAGAAGCTCCTTGTCATGGGTGTTGTAGTTGAGCTCCAGAGAAGTCATTGTGTGAAAGTAGTAGGCCACCCGCTGGATTTTGTTATCTGGGCATTTTATGGAGAGAATGCTGGCAATAGTGTAGTCAGAGGCATCAGTCTTGATGATAATGGAAGTGTCAGGGGCCCAATGGGTGAGGACAGAAGTGGAGGTGAAAGTATTCTTGAGTGCTTGGAAGGTGGAGTGACAGGCATCTGAAAACTGCCAGGGAATACCTTTTCATATAAGGCAGGTGAGAGGAACAATGATATCAGAGTAGTTATGAATAAAATACCGATAGAAGTCAGTAAAGCCCCAAAATGACTGGACATTCTTGACCTTCTGGGGTTTGGGTCAATTGAAAATTGACTGGACCTTGTCTGGAGATATAGTAAGGCTGAAGAGGGACATCTGTTAATCAAGGTATTTGATGAAGTCCATATGAAACTCACATTTTTCAGATTTGGTGTAAAGGCCATGCTTTCAGAGGTGTCAGAGGACTTCCTTGACATGCTCCTTGTAGGAGGCCATGTCTTCAGAGAAGATGAGGATGTCATCGAGGTAGACTATCATGCTAATATCAAATAGATCAGTGAAAATGGTGTTGACAAATTGCTGGAATGCTGCTGGGGTGTTCGTGAGACTGAATGGCATGACAAGCTATTCATAGGATCCATACTGCATTTGGAAAGCAGTTTTTCATTCATCACCTTCAGTGATATGGACCAGGTGGTACACATGCTGGAGATCAATCTTGGAATAGATCTTGGCACTGCTGGGAGCATCAAGGAGGTTGGAGATGTGAGGAAGGAGGTAGTGGTCCTTTTTCATGATCTTGTTAAGTTCTCTGAAGTCAATGCAAAGACAGAGGTAATCATCCTTCTTGCAGATGAAGAGGACTGAGGCAGCATGGGCAGATAAGAAAGGTCAGATGAATCCAATGGAGAGATACTTGTCTAAGAAGGCATGGAGGGATTCAAGCTCAGAGGGTGAAAGGGAGTAGGTGGTGCTGAGGGGAGGCAAGATACCCTCTTCTAAATCAAACTTTAGGTTGTGTTCATGGTGAGGGGGAAGTGTGTCAGCCTATTATTTGCTGAGCATGTTGAAGAAGTCATGGTACTCCAGAGGAACTCCAGAGAGATTGATTTTTTCAGGAGATTGGGTAGCTGTGGCTCAGAGGTCACCTTCTCGGGGACAAATTTGCATACTAAACTGGACAGAGCCTTGAAGGCAGTAGGCCAAAACAAATGCCAGAGCATTGATAAGTGTGATAGGGGGAGTCTTTTGCTTGGAGAAACACAGTATATCAGTGGAGGGGATAACTGGAAGTGAAGGAGCCTCAGGCATTGGGGGTGAGCTTGGAGGTGCCAGACTGGACTGCTGAGTAGGGTGGAATGAGATACTGCTTGAGACCCAGTCAATCAATGGATTGTAGTGGGTGAACCAGTTGTGTCCAAGGACTAAAGAGCAGGAGCCATCTAGCAGGGTGACATAAAATGTCATCAGGATGATATCACTGGTTGGAAATAGAACAGAGAGGTTGAGAGCTTGGGTGATTATGGAATTTGATGTGCCATTGAAGAGTCAGAGAAGGTGCAGAGGTACTGTATAGGTGGACAGGTTATGTTTATTGACAAATGAAGTATCTATAAAACAATTGGATGATTCAGAATTTACATGTGCAGAGAAAGGAGCAATGTCATAGGTGACTAAAAAAAACTGAGGGCATAAATGATCAAGGGTCAAAGAGAGTGGACATGTTGAGATGGATCTCCTTGGATGCACATACAGTGTCAAAGTAACCATCCAGCTATGTGGAGCATTGGAGGTCACACTCTATTTTTTCATCTTGGAAGAGACATCTGAGTTGGCCTCTGAAGTTGGCTTGGCAGCACATGCATAACTTGTTGTCAAAGCATTGTTTTCATTTAGCAGTGGTTAGCTTGCCATCCTTACTGAGCTTTGAGGAGAGGTCAGATTTCAGAAAAGATGTGGAGGCACTAGCAGTGCCGGAGGAGTTGGACATGGGGGAAGTGGTGGTGGTCTTGCCTTTGAAGTTATTATTCTTCTGGCCACCAGACTTGTTATTGGAGGATGGTTTGGTGTTGGAGGTGGGTTTCTGGTTGCTGGAATTCTTCTGTTGGCAAGAGATCTCTGACTTTCACTCCTAGTACCACATGTCAATGGACTGTGCAAGGTTTTGGAGAGTGGCAAGCATGGCTGGTTTGCCAATGTGGGATATCTTGTCTTTGATCTGGTCTGGGAGGCTATTGTAGAAATGGTGCTGAAGGGCACCTTCTCTGTAGCCTTGGACCTGCAAAGCGATCTGGTTAAACTCAATGACATACTTGTTGATGCATTGAGTATCTTTCATGTTGAGGTTGTCGAGCTGGTGCTCAGCATCTCCAATGAGGTTGTGGGGACTGAAGTTGTTGTTTAACTCTACTACAAAATCCCTGTAGCTATCCATCCAAGTAAAACAGAAAGCTGGATTTTCAATGTCAAGGAGGTTGAGTTCAAACCACTCCAGAGCCATTCCTTTGAGGAACAACTGTGTGAAGATAACTTTAGCACAGTTGATCCAGAAGGCCCTAGGCTAGTCCTGAAAATTGAGTTTGCACTGGACTAGGAAGGTCCAGAGCTTGCAAGGCTCTGTTCCATTGAATTGGTCTGACTCATGAATCTTGGTGTAATGACCACTGGAGTCATTGAGGCAGTGATTGGCATAAGACAGGCCTCAAATAGCATCAGCCAAATTGACTAATACTTCCTTGAAGTTGATGCCATTGTTGTTGATGCTGATGACATTGCCATTGTCACTATCTCCAGAGTCATAATCTGGATCATTGCTGGGGCCTGGAAGGCCTCCGGGGATGTCAGGCTCTTCATTGTCTGAGTTAGAATCTGTGGAGTCATCACTAGGATCATCATCATGGTCTGCAAATGGGCATGGAGGTGGTAGTGTGTGGTAACCACCAGGTAAAGCTCTCTCGGTGGCTTTGTTCCTCTCAGAGAGTTCTTCAATGTATGCACTCAAAAGAGGTTGGTGTGCTTGAGAGGCAGATGAGAGTGGTTGACAAGCTGAGAAACTTTGGAATTGCCCAATGGATTTAGGGATGCGATGAGAGCTGGTGAGAAATGAATAGGAGTTTGGCTGAGCAACCAGTTCCTGTTCTCAAGTTCTCCAAGAACAGGCATGGGTATACATGACATGAGTAGCCATTTGCTATTGTTGTAGGATTGTGTAGGATGAGATGTAGTATGATGAGACTTGTAATAAGTGTGAGTTCGAATATACTGTTAAGTCCAGTTCCACAGAGATTCAGATACTTATCTCTGGAACACTGGAGGTGTACTGAGGTAAGGACTTTGACTTCACCTTATGTGGTGTACCCTTATCTGAGTCCAGAGTCCTCAATTTATGAGGAGGTCGGAGTAAGGGGTTGGAAGGTTGGAGAGTTGGAGATGAGTCATCAAGACTCAGGCATAAGAACACTGATATGAGATCAATGGCAGAGAAAGGGAAGTGTGGAGACTAAGATGATATTTGAACTGAGGTATAATGACATGGTACAGGAGTTTATATACAGAGGTACAAAGTCCAGAAAGTGTAAAGTGGGAATTGGGGAAATGGAGGTTCTGAGGTTCCAGTGCAGTGCCAGTTAGTTGCACAACCAGAGCTGTGCTCCTTACCCTGAGCACTGCATGTCAGAATTGAGTCTAACTAATAGGAGAGGAACAGGAATGTATTGTAATAGTAATGTACAACAGACAGAAGAACATGGAGAGACAGAAGAGACTGGAGATCTGGAGGTGATACATATGACCAGAGGACCAGAGGGGACTTGGTGATTTTCTGGGATATGACAACATCCCTGCCATCAAAATGCATCTGAAGTCCCTCACTGCATATAAGCCTACATGACAAGTCATGTCTGCTAGGAACAAATCATCCTTTTCCCCTTTCTTCAAGGGTGACAAAGTCTGGCTAGAAGCCCGAAACCTGAAACACTTCATTGTCAATTTCAAGTTTGCCCCCAAAAGAGAAGGACCCTTTGTTATCACAAAAGTCCTATTCCCAATCACCTATGAACTCCAACTTCCCTGTTTCTGGAAAATCCACCCAGTCTTCCATGCTTCTCTCTTATCACCCTATCACAAAAACCCCACCCATAATCCAAACTTTCCTTCTCCCCCACCTGACTTTATCAATGGAGGAGAGGAATACAAAATTGAGAAAATTGTATGACATCACAGAACTCCATCCTCCTGCTCCTTCCTGATCCGATGGAAGGAATACACCACTGAAGAAGATTCCTGATTACCGAAGAAAAATCTTGCCCATGTTATCTCCCTTCTATTAGACTATAAATGATGATACACCCTTTCCTCTCCTCCATCAAAACCCACCATTTGAACCATCACCATCAATATATCCTCACCCTCCACAGAATCATTCTCCAGTACCTGCTCTGACATTGCCCACTCTGGTTGGGAAACCATTGCCAACCAAGATTACATTCTTCACCCCCCCACCTATGAAGCCTCCATTTCTCCTTCTCGACCCCCAGCCCATGTCTCTTGGGCCGACTACACCTGGTTCCATTGTAAAATCAATTACTTAGCTGTAGGGGTACAGCTAGGCTGTTGTGTGTGAATGTGAGGTTTGAGATTCATTCCAAGGGGTTCCTAGCAGGTCTGAGGAGAAGTATTGAGTGAGGGAGATTGATAGGTGGACTGCCAGATGAGTCCAGGAGGTGTGGAGTATATTTTGAATTTTTTGAGTGATAAGAAGTTGATTTTGGTCAGTTGGAAATGCTCAAAAAGTCATAGGTAGTTTGGAAAATATGATAGGTAGTAGGTAGTGCGGAAGTAAGTCCTGAAAAAGTGCTAGTTACATCATTGTTATAGTCTGGGAATGTCTGAGACTGTGTAAATAGGTAACTGAGCACTCAAAAGGCAGGTGAAAGAGTCTGAAATGAAAGGAAATGACTGCTGAGTGCATGTTAGAACTGTGAACAGAAGATCTGGAACAGCTCCAGGTAACTCCGGAGTTGTTGGTTGTAATGGGACCTCAGCTTCAGCGACTCAGAGTGGAGCACTGCGCCCTTGTCAAAACTTTCTAGGTATTCCGGATTTCAGAGGAGTGGAGATCAAGGAGATCGAGGTGACAAATAGGAGGAGGACAGAGGGTGTCTAATTTGATAACTAGCTGAGGTACAAAGGTATGGACGATAGGAGTTTATATATGGAGTACAGGGCTATGTACAGGAGGAAGAAAACTGAAGGCCAGAGTACAAAGGCTATGTATGGGAAGGGAACTAAAGCCAGAGCTGTGTGAGCACAGGATCGGGGATAGGTACAGAGCGAGAACTAGGATGGAAGGAGAACAAGGAGTAACATAAGTAGGTATTGTATATGAAGCAGAGAAGGAGGAAACAGGACTGGAGGGACATAGGGGTAAGATGTGCAAGAATAGCACTGGAGTTTGTGAGAGAAGTTTCAGAGGAGTGACCGGAGGGTCGGAGGTTAGGGTTAGGGTTAGGGATATGACAGCTGAGTGCAATCCAGAGTGTGGGAAAGTCGACTGGAGCACAAGAGTGCTGGACTGAAGCTTCAGCAAATGAGCTGAGGTGCGGAAATTCAGTCAAAGCATGAGAAACCAGTTTGGAATATGCAAAACAAACTTGGGACTCACAGAGCAGTCCATGGGCAGTGTATAAATGCCTCAGATGATGGTGAAGAGGGATTGAAGCATGGTGAAAAGCCTGGATGTAAACCTAGAACTGTACTAAACTCTACACCATCCTGGATCCTCAGTATCCCTCATTGACTGCCTCTCTGATGCCCCCCATATTGCCCCCATCCATCACCCCCCTACATACTTCCCTACCCATCCAATCACCCTCAACAATGATCTTCTTGCCCACACTATCATAAACCTTCAGAGCCCACACCTGGCACTCCCCCTCTGTGTCAACATGGAAGAAAATTCACCATTTCTACTCCTCTATTGAGCTTTCCTCACCTCCTTCCATATTGCCATTGCTGCCACTAGACCCACCACCACAGTAGCCTTTGCCCTCAGAGACCTCCATGTACAACAACTCCAACTGGACCTGGAACGGACTCTGGTACAACTCATGTACCAGCTGGATATGACAAACTTCATCACAGACATTGATGAGCACCTTCAGAGGACTGCTCAACCTCTAGCAAGCCCCATTGCAACTCCCTCAGCCTCCTCCTCAGCCCTGAATGATAACAAGCTGGCCATTTTTACCCACCAAGAGAAAACCCATCTGAGACATTCTCCTTAACCTTTACCACAGAATCATCTGAAATATCACTCCACCTATTTCCAATGCCATCAACTTGGCCATAAATGAGTTCATTGTCAGTTCTACATACCTCTGCCCTCTCTGCAATGCCTGGGCCCCAGGTCATCTGCAAAGTTGATGCCCTGTTACGATTCGTGTATACCCCTACTCTTTTCCCTTCACCCTTACCCTAGCTTCTCTACAGACATTGCTCTCGCTGTTCGAGTCCTGCTTGAGCCACTTTACTATTCCCCTTTTTCTCTTATCTTCGCTTACCTATTTAGCGTGACTCATCCGCAGTATCCGCAGCTGTACTGATACCGTTATCTCTGACTCACTTCCCTTCTTCGCGATTCCATCGCATTCTATAGTCGAGTCATCTCTTTTACGCTCCGCTTTATTCTCTTCAGACTCGTATATATAAACCCCTCGATACCCTCGATGTATTCCCCAAGTTAGACCTACCCGAATCTACCTTGATCATCGATTCCTCTCGGGCCCTCCAGTCCTCACCTTACCGTCAAGCAGGCATTCCCTTCGTCCCTCGTCGTCGCACCTCCAAGCGACTCCTTCGTCCCTGTGTCACAACATACGTTGACCAGGTCAACAGCTCACGACATACTGTTGAGGCTGAGGATAGCAGATCGCCCGTCTATCAAACCCCTGCCACGTCAGCTGAATAGTGACGTTAACATCCCCTTGTCCCTCGTCACTCGGGTCTACGCCTGAGCGTAACAAAAGGTCTAACTTGCTCTTCACTGGGCAAGCCTCGCCTTAGCCCACCATTCATCCCTATCATCCACCGAACCCTAGACCCTCTCTAGGCCCTCGTCGCTATTGCGAACCCTCTCCGTCCCCCTCAGAACACTCCTCGGCCTCGCAAGAAGAGGTACCCACTGACGACGACATCGTCGTATCCCCAGAAGATCACGAAGATCTTACCCTCGCCCATGCCCTCTCATCCTCGTTGGTAATCCCACGAGCCCCCACACCCCCATCGCCCACACCGATCAGTAGATCGAACCCCTTTGCCCCACCGCCACCCATGTCCCACACCAACCCCACCCCATCGTCAGTAAAACCAACCGAACTTCGCCTCGGAGTCCCCGAAGACTTTGATGAATCCTACGAGCATGCCATGCCATGGTACTACTCAGTCATGGCCTACCTCATCGTCAATGGGGAGGTCTACAACACCGACCAGAAGAAGGTCGCCTACGCCCTCTCTTTCATGAAGAAAGGGTCAGCACTCACCTGGGCCGACACCTATCGGCGAAAGGCTATCGACGCCGCCACCTTCGGAACTCTTGACGAGTTCACCAAAGCGTTCAAAGTCTCCTTTGAGCGACACAACGTCTCGGACAACGCCATTCACTGGCTGTCCACCCACCACTGTACAGCCTCAAAAGGCCAACCCCTCGCCACCGCCCTCAACACCTACATCACGGACTTCCACAACCACGTTGCCAACTCCGGCATCAAAGATGAGAATGTCCTCATCAACTTCTTTGCCAATGGCATCCCTGCCCCCCTCATGAAGCAAATCTTCGCTATGGACACTCCCCCCACTACCATCGACTCTTGGTACGATAAAACCGTACATTTCCAAACCCAATGGGAACGCACCCAGGCCATCTCTGGCAAAAACCCAAAGACCGAATACCGGTCGTACTCAAACCCCACCCCTCACCCCAAAGACCCAAATGCCATGGATGTTGACGCGGTCACCACCCCTCGCCCCCCCAAACTCACCGACGAAGAGTGACAATGCTGCTTCAAAGAAGGCTGCTGCTTACGCTGCCGAAGAAAAGGCCATAACTCTAAGGCCTGCCCCACCTACACCTCCCCCCCCACCCCTCGCACCTCCCGCATCGAAGAAGTCACAGAAATAGACGAATCGGTGCTCGGATTAAACAACATCACCGCCCTCCCGGGTTTTTAGACAGAGGACCTTGTTTGATGCAAGGTTCCTCCTCACCCTCCCCTAAACGTACGCACGTAAAAGTATCTACCCTGCCTGGAACAATGAAACTCCCCATTCAACTCATCGTTCCATCGCATACGTTTAAAGTCATCGACACCACCACCCTGATCAACTCCGGAGCTGACATCTCCTGCATCGATTGGGACTTCGTGCGAAAGCACAAACTCCCCACCACCCGCCTCCCCCGCCCCCTCAACGTCCACAGCGTCACCCAGGACCCCACAGTCCAAGGAGGAGTCAAATTCTCCACGGAACTTTTTATCCACATCGAAGGTCTTGCACATAAAGTGACCTTCTATGTCATGAACTGTGGGACGACCAACGTCATCCTCGGACTTCCTTGGCTCAAAGCCACAAACCCCTCCATCGACTGGTCCAACCAGACCATTTCCATCGCCGAGTCGACTGACCAGTCGAAACTCCTCCACTCCCTTCACTCCGCCGACACCAAACGCCACGACTCTTACTTTCGCTCCCTCCTCCCTAACGACTCCCCTGAAATCCAACATGTCAACGTCGCCCCCGACCACCGACACCTCCCCAGCTTCCTCAAGGACGAGTCCATCGAGGAATTCAATACTGTCCCCATCCCCTATGCCACTGTAAACAGAGTCTTTCGCGGAGACTCTTGCTTCGTCATCTCCGGACCTGCCAATCTCATCGGCAAGGTCAACACCTCCACCGAACTCGCAGCCAACACCGAGAAAACAAAACTGAAACAGGTTTTGCCCTCCGAGTACTCAGACTACGCCTCAGTCTTTTCCAAAGAGGCCACCAAACATGTTCCCCCCTCTCGCCCCTATGACCACGAGATCAATCTCGATACCTCCTTCACCCCCAAAATCGGAAAGATATACCCCTTGTCCCCCGATGAACGAAAAACTACTGAAACGTTCATCGAAGAGAACCTCGCCGCTGGGAAAATCCGTCCCTCCAAATCCCCCCAAGCCTCCCTGTTCTTCTTTGTCAAGAAGAAGGATGGCGGTCTCCGTCCTTGCCAAGACTACCGGTACCTGAACGAACATACCGTTCGGGATGCCTACCCCCTCCCCCTCATCTCAGACCTCATCAACAAACTCAAAGACGCCAAGCTTTTTACTAAGTTCAACGTCCGATGGGGCTACAACAACGTCCGTATCAAAGACGGACATCAATGGAAGGCCGCCTTCATCACCCACAAAGGCCTCTTTGAACCCACGGTTATGTTCTTCGGACTAACCAACTCCCCTGCAACTTTCCAGCGATTCATGAATGATTCTTTCAGAGACATGATCGCCAAAGGTTGGCTTGTCGTCTACATGGATGACCTCCTAGTCTACTCCCCCACTGAAGAACTCCACGTTGAACGTACCCGACGCGTTCTCCAACGCATGCAAGAACTCGACTTGCACCTCAAACTTGAGAAGTGTTGCTTCGGGGTGACTGAAGTAGACTACTGTTACGATCCACTTATACCCCTACTCTTTTCCCTTCATTCTTACTCTAGTCTCCCTACAGACACTGCTCTTGTTGTTCAAGTCCCGCTTGAGCCCCTTTATTATCCCTCCTTTTCCCTTATCCTCGCTTACTTATTTAGCATGACTCATCCACAGTATCCGCAGTTGTACTGATACCGTTATCTCTGACTCACTTTCCTTCTTCGCAATTCCATCGCATTCTATAGTCGAGTCACCCCTTTTACACTCCGCTTCATTCTCCCTTGACTCGCCTATATAAACCCTTCGATACCCTCGATGTATTCCCCAAGTTAGACCTACCCGAATCTACCTTGATCATCAACTCCTCTCGGGCCCCTTGTCCTCGCCTTGCTACCAAGTAGGCGTTCTCCTCGTTCCCCCTTGTCGTCGCTCCTCCATAGCGACTCCCTCGTCCCTGCGTCACAACATACGTTGACCAGGTCAACAGCTCACGACATACCATTGAGGCTGAGGATAGCGGATTGCCCGTCTATCAACCCTTACCACGTCAGCTGAATAGCAACGTTAACGTCCCCTCGCCCCCTTGTCACTCGGGTCTACGCCTGAGCGTAACAAAAGGTCTAACTTGCTCTTCACTGGGCAAGCCTCGCCTTAGCCCACCAATCATCCCTATCGCCCCTCGAACCCTAGACCCTCCCTAGGCCCTCGTCGCTATCGCGAACCCTCTCCGTCCCCCTCAGAACACTCCTCGGCCTCGCAAGAAGAGGTACCCACTGACGACAACATCGTCGTATCCACTGAAGATCACGAAGATCTTACCCTAGCCCACGCCCTCTCGTCCTCGTTGGTGATCCCACGAGTCCCCACACCCCCATCGCCCACGCCGATCAGTAGATCGAACCCCCTTCCCCCACCCCCACACATGTCCCACTCCACCCCCACCCCATCGTCGGTAAAGCCAACTGAACTTCACCTCGGAGTCCCTGAAGACTTCGATGGATCCTACGAGCGTGCCATGCCCTGGTACTACTCTGTCATGGCTTACCTCATCGTCAACAATGAGGTATACAACACCGACCAGAAGAAGGTCGCCTACGCCCTCTCTTTTATGAAGAAAGGGTCAGCACTTACCTGGGCCGATACCTATCGGCGGAAGGCTATCGAAGCCGCCACCTTCGGAACTCTCGACGAGTTCACCAAGTCGTTCAAAGTCTCTTTCGAACGACACAACGTCTCGGACAACGCCATCCACTGATTGTCCACCCACCATTGCTCAACCTCGAAAGGTCAACCCCTCGCCACAGCCCTCAATATCTACATTGCGGACTTCCGCAACCACGTCGCCAACTCTGGCATCAAGGATGAGAACGTCCTCATCAACTTCTTCGCCAATGGCATCCCCGCCCCCCTTATGAAGTGAATCTTCGCTATGGACACTCCCCCCACCTCCATCGACTCTTGGTACGATAAAGCCGTACATTTCCAAACCCAATGGGAACGCGCCCAGGCCATCTCCGGCAAGAACCCGAAGACCGAATACCAGTCCTACTCAAACCCCACCCCTCGCCCCAAGGACCCCAACGCCATGGACATTGACGCGGTCACCACCCCTCGCCCCCCCAAACTCACCGATGAAGAGCGGCAACGCTGCTTCAAAGAAGGCCGCTTCTTACGCTGCCGGAGGAAAGGCCATAACTCAAAAGCCTGCCCCACCTACACCTCCCCACCCACCCCTCGTACCTCCCGCATCAAGGAAGTCAACGAAGAAGATGACTCGATGCTCAGAGTAAACAAAACCACTACCCTCCCGGGTTTTTAGATGGAGGACCTCGTTCGATGCAAGGTTCCTCCTCCTCCCTTCCTAAACGTACGCATGTAAAAATATCTACTCTGCCCGGAACAATGAAACTGCCCATTCAAATCATTGTTCCCTCGCATACGTTCAAAGTCGTCGATACCCTCGCCCTAATCGACTCAGGAGCCGACATCTCCTGCATCAATTGGGACTTCGTGCGAAAGCACAAACTCCCCACCACCCGCCTCCCCCGCCCCCTCAACGTCCGCAGCGTTACACAAGATCCCACCGTCCAAGGAGGGGTCAAGTTCTCCACAGAACTCTTTATCCACATCGAAGGTCTCGCACACAAGGTGACCTTCTATGTCATGAACTGTGGAACGTCAAACGTCATCCTTGGACTCCCTTGGCTTAAGGCCACCAACCCCTCCATCGACTGGTCCAACCAGACCATCTCAATCGCCGAATCCACGGACCAGTCAAAACTCCTCCACTCTCTCCACTCGGTCGACGTCAGACGGCACGACTCCTACTTCCGTTCCTTACTCTCTACCGACCTCCCCGAAGTCCGACATGTCAACGTCTTTCCGGACCACCGACACCTCCCCAGTTTCCTCAAGGATGAATCCGTTGAGGAATTCAACACTCTCCCCACCCCCTACGCCACCATAAACAGAGTCTTTCGCGGAGACTCTCGTTTCGTCATCTCAGGACCTGCCAACCTCATCGGCAAGGTCAACACCTCCACAGAACTCGCTGCCAACGCCGAAGCAACCAAACCCAAGCAGGTTCTACCCCCCCAATTCTCTGACTACGCCTCAGTCTTCTCCAAAGAGGCCACCGAACACGTCCCCCCCTCTCGCCCCTATGATCATGAGATCAACCTCGACGCCTCTTTCACCCCTAAAATAGGAAAGGTTTACCCCCTGTCTCCTGATGAACAACTAGCCACCGAAGCGTTCATTGAAGAGAACCTTGCCGCTGGGAAGATCCACCCCTCCAAATCCCCCCAAGCCTCCCCGTTCTTCTTCGTCAAAAAGAAAGACGGCGGCCTTCGCCCCTGCCAAGACTACCGGTACCTGAACGAACACACCGTTCGGGACGCCTACCCCCTCCCCCTCATCCCCGACCTCATCGATAAACTCAAAAATGCTAAGCTTTTCACTAAGTTCGACGTCCGATGGGGTTACAATAACGTCCGCATCAAAGATGGACATCAATGGAAGGCCGCCTTCGTCACTCACAAAGGCCTCTTCGAACCTACGGTCATGTTCTTCGGACTGACCAACTCCCCAGCAACCTTTCAGCGATTCATGAATGACTCATTTCGAGATATGATCGCCGAAGGTTGGCTTGTCGTCTATATGGACGACCTCCTCATATACTCCCCCACCCAAGAACTCCACGATGAACGTACCCGTCGCGTTCTTCAACGCATGCAGGAACTCGACCTGCACCTCAAACTCGAGAAATGTCGCTTCGGGGTGACCGAAGTCGACTACCTAGGAATGATCATGAAACCCGGTCAACTCGCCATGGACCCTGTCAAGCTCGACGGAATTGCATCCTGGCCCACCCCTGAAAAGCTCAAAGATGTTCGATCGTTCCTGGGCTTCGCCAACTTCTACCGCCGGTTTATTCCGGACTACTCATCCATCGCCCGCCCCCTCATTGACCTCACCAAGAAAGACACCCCTTGGGAATGGTCCCCCCTCTGCACTGCAGCCTTCACCCGGCTGAAACACCTCTTTATGAAAGAACCAGTCCTTCAACTCCCCAACACCTCCGCCCCTTTTGCCATTGCCACCGACGCTTCCAAATACGCCTCGGGTGGCATCCTCCTCCAAGCCGATACTAATGGTGATTGGCACCCCTGCTCGTATATCTCTCAGTCCTTTAGCCCGGCCGAGAGAAACTACGACATCTACGATCGTGAACTCCTCGCAATCATACGTGCCCTCCGATCCTGGAGGCAATATCTCCACGGCTCCCCCCACCCCGTCCAGGTCTTCACAGACCACAAAAACCTCACATACTTCCGCTCGGCCCAAAATCTTAACCGACACCAAGCCCGCTGGCTCCTGGACCTTGCGGATTACGATCTCAAACTCTCCCATGTCCCCGGCAAATCCCTCGCCGGTCCCGATGCTCTCTCCCACCGCCCTGACCTCGTCTCTGATGAAGACGACAACTCCAGAGTAACCCTCCTCCCCCAATCTCTCTTCGTCAAACTCATCGACACCACCTTCTCTGAGCGTATCTCGGATGCGTCCAAACACGACTCTGTCGTCCAGGACTTCCTCCAACTCATCCCCAGCTCCGATAGCTCTGAAGACTACGTCCTCCCCCTCCCCTTCCGCAAACGAATTGCCGACTGGCGCTTGGATAATGGCATCCTTACTTTCCAAGGCCACACCTACATCCCCGCTGACGAATCCCTCCGTCGTGCCGTATTACAACGGTGTCACGACCACGAAACTGCCGGTCACCCCGGCTACCTAAAAACCCGCCGACTCGTCGCCTCCGAGTTCTACTGGCCCGGCCTTGCCCAATACGTCCGAAAGTACGTCGAAGGCTGCGCAATTTGCCAACAAAACAAGGCAAACACCCACCCCACCTCCCCCCCCCTTCTCCCCATCAAATCTACGTGCACCCGCCCCTTCCAAC
>JBBPML010000359.1:0-25060 GCA_038090275.1 Austroboletus novae-zelandiae | reverse complement strand
TCAGGCTTATATACTAGATAGAGTCCGAATAAGTCCGAATCGTCCGATATAAACCGAGACGTCCCGAACGTGATAGAAACGCATCGAACATGGGAGAAATGTAACGAAGAATAAAGAATTTCTAACATTACCCCCGTTTTAAGGTTCGTCGACCTCGGCGAACGTAGGGTTTTTATATATATCACGGAAAGCGAGAAATTCAGGAGAGAGGAAAAGAGAAGAGGGAGTCGGAAGAGGTACGTTACAACAAGTGGGACACGAGCAGGGAGCATCTGTTTCGGGCGTGACTTCTTGTATTTGTGTGGTTGGGGCGAGGTCGAGGATGGAGTATCGGATACGTTTGGTCTTGGTGGGACGGGGACGAGCGGGATGGAGACGATGGAATTTGCTTACCGCTTCAGGAGCGTTCTCCAGACGCTTGTCTGACAGCCATTCTCTTTCCTCGACCGGAAAACCTTTCCAGTGGACCAGGTATTCGATACCTCGTTTTGAGTCGCGCGAATCTACGATGAATTCGACTTCCTGTTCGAGTTCTCCGTCGATGAGATCAGGAGGAGGCGGGGGAGGAGTCTTTTGGGAAGGGAATTCACCGGGTTTTGCGGGAGTGAGATGAACAACGTGGAAAACGGGGTGAATCGTCCATCGGGGAGGAAGTTGGAGTTTATACGACGACGCGCCTATTTTAGCGACTACCTTAAAAGGTCCGTATCGCTTATCGTCGAGTTTTTTCATTGGTCGCGTCATCGTGATGTGAGTCGCCTCGAGCCATACAAGGTCGCCAGGTTGGAATTCACGCTGAGGTTTCTGCGTGCGATCGTAATATTTCTTCATGTCCGTTGCAGCTTTTTCCAATGCGATTTCGGCTTCTTTGCGGCGACGGATCATTTCTTCTGCGAATTCCTTAGCTGACGGGTTTCATACGGCTTTTCGGCCGGTTCCTCCAATCTCGGGGTTTTGACCATACATTAGGCCGAAAGGAGAGTCTTGTGTCGCTGAGCTCGTGGCGTTGTTATGCGTGAATTCGGCGAGAGCGAGCCAATCTTTCCAGTCGTTCTGGTGGTGGTTGACGTACGTCCATAGGTACTGTTCGATCTCACGGTTGATACGTTCCGTTTGACCGTCTGTTTGCGGGTGATACGCCGTACTCGGATTACCCTTGATGTCAAGTAGCGCGTATAGGTCTTTCATGAAGCTCGATACAAATTGAGTTCCACGGTTGCTAATGACCTTCGTTGGGGTTCCGAAATCCTTGAAGATGTGGTCTCGAAAGGCTCGAGCGACTCCTTGTGATGTGATCATGCTATGAACCGGTATTACCTGGATCATCTTCGTGAATCGATCCACGATCACTAGGATTGAGTCGAAGCCTTGAGAGACGGGGAGTGTGCCGATGATGTCGACTGAGATGACTTTCCAGGGTGCGTCAGGGACCTCGTTGGGGTGTAACGGCGCGTGAGCTTGTTCAGTGCGCGTTTTGGTCCTTTGGCATGTCTGGCATCCCATTACATATCTCTTTACGTCTTGTCGGAGTTGCGGCCACCAGTACTTTTGCATGATCAGGTCTCTGGTGCGAGCTTGACCGAGATGACCAGCGGTGATTGCGTCGTGGTTCTCCCGAAGGATTCGTTCCCGCAATTCAGCCTTGTCCGGTACGTATCGGCGGCCTTTCCAGAGCCAGATGCCATCCGCTTGGGTCCAGTCTGCAGCGCGATCTTTTCTATCCCTCGCTGCAGCCTTGTCCACAAACAGTTGGCTTTGGACGATGAGTTCGTCGATGTTCCATGTCTCGGTACTGACAACTTGGCCGACGGAGTCGAACCTGTCAGGTCCGAGCAGAACTTGTTGCGAATTGTCGTCGTCTACCCCCTTTTTAAAGTCTGTCCCCCTGGACAGAGGATCTGCGACATTGTGCTTGCCTGGCTTGTGGCAAATCGTGAAGTGGTAGTCTTGTAACTCCACATGCCAGCGTGCTTGTCGTCGTGTTAGATCCTGGGGTTGACGGAAGTAGACCAAATTTCGGTGGTCGGTCTCGATGAAGAACTCCTGTTCGGCGTTCACAAGGAAATGTCGCCATTCCTTGAGACATTCCATGATTGTGAGGAGTTCTTTGTCGTAGATCTGGTAGTTCTTTTCAGCAGCCAACAAGGCACGGGAGAAGTATGCGATGGGGTGTTTTTTGCCTTGTTGTGTCTGCCAAAGGACTCCACCGAGGCCTATATCCAAAGCATCTGGTTCGACCGTAAACACATCCGTGTTGGTGGGGAGCGCAAGTACTGGGGAGGATGTTAACGCATCCTTGAGAGTTTTAAACGCGGTATCTTGTTTCTCTGTCCATTCCCAAGGTACTTTGCCTGTGAGGTACATGAGGGGTTTTGCAATCGAACTGAAATCGCGTATGAATTGGCGATAGAAGTTTGCGAACCCAAGGAACGATTGTATTTCTTTAACCGTTCCCGGGGTTTTCCAGTTCGTGATTGCGGCGATTTTGGACGGGTCAGTCTGCACTTCGCCATTCCCTACTATTCGTCTCCTTCACGGATTCGAACATTATTATATCCCCAGCGAATATCCAACTTCGTGAAATACTTCACGTCCTTCAACTTGTGTATGAGTTCAGAAATGAGCGGGAGTGGGTATCGATTTTTGACCGTAATATCGTTTAATTTACGATAATCTTGGACAGGGCGGAGTCGTCCGTCTTTCTTTTTGATAAAGAAGAAAGGGGATGCAAAGGACGAAATTGAAGGTCTGATTCGTCCTGAGTCGAGGTTCTCCTTGATAAACTTGTCCAGTTCGGTCATTTCGTCTTTTGACAGAGGATATACTTTGCCGTCCACTTTATGATCTCCAGGTTTGAGATCGATAGCGTGATCCCAAAGCTTTCGTGGCGGCAATTCATCGAAGTTCTCCTTGTCAAAGACATCCTTGTATTCCCAATACTCTCGAGGTACGATGTCCTCGAAATCTCGCTCATTCCTTACTTTATTTTGCTCGATTGCGATGTCCGTCGAGACGTTTCGAACATATTCCTCTGGGAGGTGGACACACCCGAGGCAATCGCCTTCTTCGAGGTTGTCTTCCTCCGAGGGCTCGTCGTCTCGAGGGAAACACTCAGGTCCGCATTCGAATTTCGCCGTTTTCTGGGACCAATCGATGACGGGATTATGCATCGTCAACCAATCATGTCCTAGGAAAACCTGTCCCTTGCCAAGGTTCGTGATTCCCATTGTAAGGGTTTCTACGTGGTCTCCCACCGTCATAGTGACCGTCGTGAAATGGGAGATCTTGCCGTCGGCGTTGAGGGTACCGTCTGCATTATATACGGGTATGGGACGAGCGATGTTTTCGAATACGAATCCTTCGTGCTTTGCGAACTTGATGTCCATCATGGAGCTGGTACATCCTGAGTCGATCAACGCCTTAGCTTGCGATAGCTTTAGCGTCTGGGGGTTTTGGAGATGGATGTCGATATACATCGAGTGACGTCCATTTCCCTTGATCGTCCTCTGGTTGTCCCTAAGTTCCATGAGGGCAAGACGTCGATCGTTCTGACTTAGGGTCCGTAGTTCTTGGACCGTCTCGCTTGACACCTCCTTGGCTCGCGATTTCGGAACAAAGACTTTCAACCGCCTGAGCAGTTGTCCGTCTTGTTCACTCTTGAATCGAGCATTAAGCCACCTTGCGGGTGACCAAGCATAAGCTTCACCTTGGTTACTCGATATCCTTCGAGTGTCTCTCTTGATTGCTTGTTCCCCAGACGGAACAGAGGCTGGCGACCCCAATAGGGGGTCCGTCACCATTTGGCCATCGGCCGAGACACCCGTCGGACCTCTTTCAGCTGAGACTGCGGCCGTAGCCGTCGGACCGGAGTCCGTGCTTACCTTGCCTCGTCGTCTGCGCTGCCGCGGCTCCCTAGACGAGTCTGTGGCGGGTTTACGAGAGAGCCCGCCGTTCTCTGTGTGTGTGACTTCAACGTAACCGTCGTCGTCCTGACCTACTACCGTTCCCTCTGCGGATGTCAAAGGATCGTATCGATTTCTCAACACGATCTTTGTCACCTTCCGGGTACTAGGTTCTTTAGTCAGTGAGCCGGTCATGCTCATCTGACTCTTCGCGACACTGGCGGCCTTCTCGTCCATTAGTGCCTTTACCTGCGCCTCGAGTTCTGCCAGTCTATCAACCGGCGCCTTTCTCCTTGGACATCGTGCTATGACGTGTCCTGTCTCTTTGCAACCAAAGCACTGCTTTGCGGTATGCTTCGTCGCCTTGTCATGATTTGCCGGACCCTCTGCCCTGTTGAGGGTCTCGGCGCGGACCGTAGGGGTGGAGGACGTCGAGGAGATGGTGGAGACGTCGCTGACAGCTGGGGAGGTGGGCCGTGAACTAGACGTGGAGGTAGGGCGTGGGCAGTGAGGATAGAGGGAAAATGGGGACAAGGAGATAGAAATTTGGGGCGTCGGGCGAGGGGTCGGATGATCCCGGGCCGTCGGCGTTTGCCTCGTGGTAGACATGGGGGAGAGGGGAGGGAAGTCGTCGACTTCGGCAGTCAACGAGGAGGTGGTGAGGATACGAGCTTCAAGCTTTTCACAATCTGCGAGTAACTCGTCGTTGAGAGCTTTGAGGTCTCCTTGTCGTTCCGTAAGATATTGCAGCATGTCAAACATCTGCAAGCTCGTGTCCTGGGCTTCTTTGAGGGCTTCGACGAGTGGAGTGAGGTCGACTCCTTCGGCGGATTCGGATTCAGGTTCGGGGGAGAGGGGGCGAGAATATAGATACGGGGATGATGAATACGACTGGAAAAGGTCATCATCCTCTGATTCGGGAGAGGGAACCCGTGATGGGACTTGGGCGTCTTCTTCAGTGAGGTCGATGACATCAGAAAACGTGAGGGTTGGGCAGTAGAGGTTGCGTTTAGGTACACGGGGAGGGTAGGGGTATCAAGGTACAGAGGGGACCTGTAGTGGTGCTTGGGAACCCATGGAGGGAAGATTGACAGTATAGGACATGGAGGATGGGGAGGGTCACGACTTTCGTCGGGCAAAATTAAAAATGGTGGGTGAATGCGAGAGGGTAAGTCCGTAAACGTGTTCGAACGCTGGAGAGGTTTCGACAGCGAGCGTTACAGGTCGACAGTAGGATGGGTGGTTATGCTCGAGCGTTGGAGAGGTTTCGACAACGAGCGAAGCAAGGTGGTAGGAAAGGGAAGGGGAGGCCCGCGAACATACACGAGCGTCGGAGTGTCAACGACGAGCAACGTAAGTCGGCGGTAGGGTGAGTTTCGTCTAATGTCAGGACTATCCAAATCCCAAAGACTCAGACACAACGGAATGAGCTAGAAGACTGAGAAACGACATGTCATTGAGCAAATGTACACGACATGGAATTGTACTACGTACCTGAGAAACGACAAGACGAAACTGAGGTTTCGTCCCACGCTCTCAGGCTTATATACTAGATAGAGTCCGAATAAGTCCGAATCGTCCGATATAAACCGAGACGTCCCGAACGTGATAGAAACGCATCGAACATGGGAGAAATGTAACGAAGAATAAAGAATTTCTAACAGAATCGCTGTGGAATCAAAAGATGGTGTTTCTCTTTGACGGCGGCGGGTTTCTTGTTTTCTTTTTTCGACGTATTGTGTACTATTATGCCTACTTGCTCATGTATATTTTATGAGACTGGATAGCGCCATTGTGTCTGCGTTTTCATTTCACTTCCATGACTATATATTTTGTACCTGAATCCGAGTGTCTACTTAGGACGCAGTGCGCTACCTCAGTGTTTTGAGTAGATTGGAATGAAATCATGCAATCTGTATCACTTTCACCCGGCGCGGGCATATCTCACACTAGAAATTATGGTGCTGGCGACGTGTGTTTTGTTAAGTGAAAGAAGCTCAGCAGGCCAGCTGCGACGTGAATGAATAAATGTTCGGACTTTAGTTGATCATCGATTGTTGAAATACTTATTCTCAGAGTGGTTAAGTACTCCGTCGGAGGGCAGCTCAGTGATGATCTAGAGATCACGGCGAAGTATGTCAAAGGAAATTCGCCTATCAAATTACAAAAACCATCTGGCTATATGCGCAACTCGTCGTGAATGTGAAATATAATGATCGCCGCTTATACACGGTAGCCTTATTCATGTTTGTTCATGATCATGGGGCATGACGTGACCCCATGGGCAACACGAAAAGGATGCAAACCAGTTAAGTGAACCATAAAGGACCTGATAGAATATGTGAATCAGACCGACCAGAAGACTTGCTAGGTTAATAGGCCATGACTTTTTCCCAAGCGAAAAGGCTCTGGAAGTCTGAGCAGTGGGCCTGGTCGCTCGCATTTGCAACTTATCCATGGATGTTCTACATAAGGAGTTTGTTGTCGAGTTCGTCGATGGGAGGGAGATCAACGTGCACATGAATTCGGGCTGTGTTCGATCCTTGTTAGGCGTCGTCGACAATGTCTATAGCTGTGGCGAACTTGAACGAAATAGCATGAGATTCTCTAGGACCGCTCGCAGATCATGTCCTCTGCCGCGAACCAAACAAACGATGACTCCAAGATACGATACGGCGAATGGAGACATCCAGCAGTCAATGACTAGATGTATTGACCCCAGATTATTCTGTTGTACCGTACAGTTCAGTTCACGACGACATGATAAGATAAGATTAAACTATACTCCCCTGGAAATATTCTTTGGCTAGTTTTGTGCGCTCCGTGTAGATGCATGATACGTCAGGCGATACCGTTGCTGGCGATGGAAGGAAGTTCCTGACTTCAGTAGCTCAACTTCAGTAGCGTGATAGATACCATTCACAATGTTGAGAGGTCGCCGAAAACCGCACAACGTGCTGCAATCAGAGCCTGATGACGCATGCAGCCACATGATATGCCACTTCGGAGATCTTAGGGCAAAGTGAACGTACCAAGGCATCTTGAAATGGTGGGTACGCAGTTGTGCTGTTGTCAACCTCCGCGTAGTTGTTGTCGCTATCGTCCTAGTGCCGTCACCTATCCCACGGCGACGTCGTCATTAAGGTGGTAGGCACGGTACTAAGACGAACTGTAATCATCGTCGTCGTGGGGTTGGAGGGATGTGATGTGAGTGCAGCAGGCCCTGAAAGTTATCGTTCTTGGACGTGAGCTGTTGGGAGGGGACTTCGGGCAGCATTAGCATTGTGACTGTTCGTTTTGCCGGCATCGGTGGACCCTTGGTGAACCGGTGACCTCATCCCTCGAAAGTGTAGAAATAATATTTGGTCTTTGCTATCGTGGTGACGGCGACTGACAAGACAATGTACTATGTAGTGGGGAAGCGGATGGGCGAAAGCGCTGCGCACTTGGGAACCCTCGCAGGACGACAGGAAGTGCTAGCGCGCCGGAGACCCCAGGAGGTCGGCCTGAGGGGTGCCGAAGACTGTGGTCGAGACTAGGGAGTGGCAGGTGGGTGCGACGAAAGTTGATACCCGGCTGGGGCGGGGGCTGGCAGACGGACGTGTCGTGGAGAGTGTGTGAGAAATGGGCCTTCCTATGTACCTACGCGCGACCATAAGGCTAGATGAAGCGCCAGATTCGGCAGTAACCTTGTTGACGCTAAGC
The DNA here is from genome assembly GCA_038090275.1 of Austroboletus novae-zelandiae. Classification (NCBI taxonomy): domain Eukaryota; kingdom Fungi; phylum Basidiomycota; class Agaricomycetes; order Boletales; family Boletaceae; genus Austroboletus; species Austroboletus novae-zelandiae. The sequence goes on along the minus strand of JBBPML010000359.1, from coordinate 17,453 downwards.
ACATAATGCGCGGCCGGTAGGTACAACATCTTCACGTATCGCACCTCCGGATCATTCCTGCCCCTTCTCTGGAACATATACATACAACATACACGCCCACTGCTTTACGCCAGCTTACGTCGACGCGATCAGCGGCATCTCTCATCGTTTCGTATCGTAACGCTAGAACCTGAAACAGTTATTTAAACCTTAGACGTCCACTAAAATGCATGGCGTACGTCTAGTCTAGAATCGTCTTCCTTGATTCTCTGCACTGATTCAGCGGGACGATCTCATCCATCATGCACACCCGTGCCAATCGTACACTTGACATGGTACCCAAGATGTCCCCAGCCACTTCCCTGGAGCCCGGGCTTGTTGTCTTGTCTCACAGGGATTGTCCCATCGAACAATCGCGACAGGACAGACGCCACCGTGCGTAGACGAAAGACTGACCTAAAATCTTCCTGAACAATAGAGGACAGCCCTTGATCAATCTTCCTCACAAACCAGCATGTAATGTCTACCACGGGGCAAGACCCCAGCGGACAATAAACGCGGAAAAAAAAAATCTTCCTCACCTAGTGTGACACCACGGCACCCGACAAAGGCCGCGTTACAAGGCTAAGTGGCCCAGTTAGCGTCCCATGGAGTGCACGTTGAACGACAACAAAACTAGAACAGAAAGTAGTGCTGTAGGGAGCACACACACACACACACACAGAGAGAGAGAGAGAGAGAAGGGCTCATGAGACTGTTCTGCCTGAATCTTCTCCACCTAGTCTTGATCAGATAGTTGAGCGAGTGCTGCAATGGGACATTTGTGCACCTGTATGTCTTTGCGGATACGTACTTTGATTTATATCGGGAAGTTCAAGCTGCGCCTTCAGATTGTGTACTGCGATTGGCTCGGTCACAATCTTCCCCTAACAGAACACTATGAGAGCCCCTTTGGTCAGCGCAAGGGGTGGATTCTGCATTTTGGAGGAAGGCGTGGATGGACGAAGAATGCCGTCAGAGACGAAATACAGTAAAGCAGCGCGAATGAAGGATGGAACGAGGAGTTGAGGACAAAGTGAAACGAGATAATAATAAAAATTCGCTAGGCTAGAGTAGCTAACCTCTTGTTGGGTAAACGCAGAACGCGGTGGAACAGATAGATTTGCAGTGACGAACGATGTTACTAGAAGCTAGATACTAAGAATGGGGGTGTGGCTAGGATATGATGCGAAAACGCACCGGACAACTTCAAAGAGACTGAGTTTGAGAGTGCAGCTGCCTTCGGTGCGCATGCTAAGACCCGGAAATACTAAAAACCTTGCGTTCTTTGAGATTTTCTTTATCTTGGGATTAAATGACCAATATCGTATTTTTCCGTCCGGTTTCGTAGAGGTAGGATGAAAAAAGAAGCCGGATACTGGGCACAGGTGGCCCTTGAGCCAATATAACTCGGTCTAATTGCCGGGTGGTAGGGGTTCTAAAGGAAGGCGTGGCCCGGCTGAAAGCAGGATGACGACGGTGAGATACGAGGAAGATGCTACCAGACGACACAATGAAGGGGGCGGAATTCTGAGGACGAGCGCTACGAGGGCGAAGCAAGGTGACAAACCAAACTTGTGCTAATGAATGGCAGGGAAAGTATCCCATTCCCGGCAACACCAGAAAGCCCGTCTGCGACCTGTCCGCCGGTGAGACAAATTAAATAACTGTAGTCAAATCCTGTAGCCCAGAAGAAGTCTACGAGTGGAAATATACTATCGCACGCACCCTTGGCACTTGGTCCCTTGCCGAGTACGTGTCACCATGTCGGAGCAAAGGTTCTAGCGGTTAAACCCCCCCTCGAGGTATGGAGTTCCTGGCTTTATTAAGTCAGCAAGTTTGTGGCTTTCATAGCAGTCTGAGAGGGAGTTGTCTGTGCCCGAGGCCCGGTCACCGCAGTGCCCAGAATCGAGGAGTACAGTTCTGATTGTATGGTGAGAAAGGAACGTAAACATTTGTTGTGTCCAGTCATAAAATTGTGAGTCAGAAAGTGCGAGATAATAATGCATGAAGGGGCACGGACGTAGGTACACAAGCCTGGCATCCCAGTACAAGGCAAGGTCAGTGGAACTGATTTATCTTTCTTCGTTGCTTACCTCAGTGGCGACTATCTTTTAGTAGATATTTAATTCATTCCCTTGCATGTATGAAGACGTAAAGATCGTGATATTCGGGCGTTCTGTTCATACAAGTTGTAAGCCGGTATCGGTGAACAAGAACGAACCTGCAGAAAATTTAATCTCCGCGACTTGAGTAAGGCTGACTAAGCTATCTCAGACGCTGCCGCTCACTTTTCAGCAACGGGCTTGAAGGCGCTGCGTTCTAGGCCTCGCAGTGGTTCGACTCGGAAACCACCATGTTATTAGAGCACGTTTGCGGTTTTGACAACGTCTGCAATGTTGTCGTGTCCATCTCCGAAAAGGCCGTCATTGACGAGTCGTGCCGCACGTCGTCTTGTCTGACAATCAGGCTCAGCGGTGCTGAGCATTAAACATTTTCGGGTGGCGACACATTCATTAATAGTCGTCGCATGGACCCGGAGGTTGGAGCTATCGGAACTGTGCACTGCGTCGTCATCCGTGATAAGAAACGATATGTACATGCCTGCGTCGATCAAGAGCTGGACAAGGTTATATTGTGGGTCTGTTGGTCCGCATGGATTGCATGATGCTGATGGGCGGCGTTGAGACTAGTCCCACTGTGTGCGCGGCTTGCAGTGTCCGCTCCGACCGCCCGCTGGTCATGTCCGCCGCCCTATTTCTATCCACCCTAGCGAGCGTTCTACCCCGTCGGGCCCCAAAGTTCAAACCTTGTGACGTCGGAGGTGCGCTCGGTTTACTCGACATGGAAACTGCGAGCCTTCGGGAAGCTCGTTCTTGATTCTGACCAAGTGGTATATGGAAGGGAAACAAAACAAAAAAGGCTTGGGGAGCGAATTAGGATGCGTGTTAGCCTCGTGGGTACGTCGGATATTGGAATGGGCTGACTCTAAACGAAATTGGGAAATTCTCATTAGCTTCGTCGAGGACAAGGCCAGTCCGCCGCGTTGCCTCGCTTCCAAATTACTTTAAATACCTCCAACGTCGATTGAGAGTCTTCATCACGTCTTCTTCCCGCAAAGTCACGACTCACGATGTACGCCTTCGTCTCTCTCGCGCTCCTCTTTGCAGCCCGCCTCGTCGACGCGGCCATCTACGTGCGTATCCGACTTTTGTTCCTCCTCCCCTAACACCCCGCCCAGGTCACCAACCCCGTCCAAGCCACGTCCTGCGCGGGCGATCAGTCCTGCCAGGTCGAGTGGGTCGACGACGGCCAGGCGCCCCTTCTTTCCGCCATCGGCGAATGCGAGGTCGGCCTTTACACGGGCAGCTTTGTACGTACTCGTCCCGCATGCTCCCACCCCGCGTTGTTTTATATTTGTTCCCCTAGCAACTCGTCCAGTCCCTGCCATCCGTCGATGTCTCCACCACCTCGTCCTTTAGCTTTACGGTTTGTCTTGTTATGCTGGCCATAGACACGGTTTTGAACCGCCCATAGCCCAACCCCAGCGTTGGTCCCAATGGCCCATAGTACGTACCTGATGGGGTCATGGTATTATCACGCGATCTGATCTGAGCTCACAGCTACCTCGTGTTCTCGGCCAGCAATAGCAATTACCGAAGTTTCTCGGGTTCTTTTACGTCAGTCCCGTTTCTTTACGTACACGACAGAAAGAATTGACCCTCGTGCAGCCTCACTGGAATGAGCGGAACGACCCCTGGTGGTTCGTCCGCTCGTGGACTACGTATAACCACCCGTTTTCACTCATCTTCCTTGCCGTCTTCTTTTGCAGATACCTCCGTCCCCGCGACGCCTGCCACCACCGTCGGTTCGACCACCAGTGCGCCAGGTACTACATCTTCTCCCAGCGCCGTCATTCCAACCACCTCGACAACCCCAGGCACTACGACTACACCACACCCGACGACGACCACGTCCTTCACGAGCACGACGAGCAACACCTCGTCTACTACTTCTACCACGTCTTCTTCAGCCTCTCCTTCTGCTACCAACGCTGCTATTCGCGTCGGTACCAGTGTCTATCTTGGAGGCTTAGCCGCCCTGTTTTCCCTTTCTGGCGTTTTTGTATTCTAGACGGGTCGTCGAACGATCTTTTCTTTTCTTCTTATTTCTTCTTTTTACCCAACTCGTTTATCCTACACGTGCAGATAAAAATCGATATCGACTCTTGATCCTCCATTGCAATTTGTATTGTCTTTTTTTCAAACATTTTTTTGGTCTGTAGATTCGAAATACCCCCTGAGAGCGTATGGTCCGGAGTTTGAATTACACTTGGACGCCAGCCATGAGCGATGCAGTGACCAAGACGCCTCGAAAGCAAAAGCAAAAAGAGTCTAGATCGCATCCCCCTCAGAGCGGTGCAGAACGCCTCAAGATCGTCGTCCGCCGTTTGCCTCCCAACCTACCCGAAGACGTCTTTTGGCAGAGCGTACAGCAATGGGTCACGGACGATACCATTAACTGGAAGACGTTCTGTCAGGGAAAGCTACGCATGAAGCGGTACGTGCCCCTTGCCTGTCGCCACGACAGAGCGGGGGGGCATTATGTCGCACCACAAACGTTTTTGATGAAAAAGAAAAGATTAAACAAGGAAGGCATCCCGTCGCGCGCGTACATTGCATTCAAGAGCGAGGAGCAAGTGGCCATGTTTAGTCGCGAGTATGACGGGCACGTGTTCAGAGACAAGACAGGTGCGTGGTCCTTTTTGCTGTGTTGCTCGGGGATGAACAGATCTTATCTTGCAGGCAACGAATCGTATGCGCTCGTCGAGTTTGCGCCATTCCAAAAAGTACCTAGCGAAAAGAAGAAGGCGGACGCGCGGAACAATACGATCGATAAAGGTATGTACGACAAGATTGAAAATGTTTCGAGTTTTTTCACGATGCGTCAATGTGGCAGACGATGACTATATTTCATTTTGTGAAACGCTCAAGAATGCGACCAAGAACGAATCGGTGTCGCTCGAAGCGTTGAGTAAGTGGTGTTGTTATACTGCGAGTCCTTGATCTGACCATCAACACCTACAGTCGCTGCTGCTCAACCGCCGCCCCCGCCAACGACCACGCCTCTCCTTGAAGCACTCCGAGCAGAGAAATCGGCTCAAAAAGACAAGGAAGCTATCCTCCGTAATCATCCGCACTACAAGGACGCCATCGTGACCGGATCGTCGTTGAAAAAGGAAGAAGCCAGGAAGAAGCCAGTTGTGCCCGCGAAACCACCACCACCAGAACCCGCGACCCTGAGCAAAAAGGCTAAAAAGGCTGCTGCCGCTCAAGCCGCCGCCGCCGCCGCCATCGCGTCACAAAAACCCTCGACACAACAGGCACAGGAGTCTGGAAAGAGTCAGCTGCCACCTCCCGCTGCACTGTCTACTCCGAAACCCCCAACGCCCGTCACGATCGTACCGTCGCGACGTCCCAAGGACCCACACGGACGTCCACGCTCGAGTAAAGGGGAATCTGTGCCAGCACTTGCTCCTATGTCAGCCTCTGGTGCGACCAAATTGGACTCGACAATAGCCACCCCCGTGGTCACAGAGAACGTAGAAACGCCTTCTGCTCCTCCAACTCCACGTGGTAAAGGGCGCCCTATGATTGGACTTGGTCGACAATTCGAGGCTGCGCTGAATGGTGCAGGTGTCGCTGTCGCGCCTGGTAATCCAGGCAACGATCGCAAGAAACGGGACAAGGGCGAGGCGGCCGGTTCGGGCAATCAACCATTCAGGGCTTCTGTTCCGAGTATTTTGCAGCGTCCCGACCCCGGGACTGGGCAGGAACCTATGGTGGCACAACGCCCTCAGTCACGGGACGGCGGGCATGGAGAAGGCGCTGGGAGGGGAAGAAGGGGAAGAGGACGTGGACGTGGGGGCTAAGTTGGGTACAGCCTACAGGTGCGTATGTGCCTTGTTTCATGCTGTAGGCTGGAGGCTGGCAAGTGGAATTGAATTTCAAGGAAGCGTTATCTGCCGGACATGGGGTTTTAATCTCCACATGCACTGCTACTTGTATGGTCTCATTATAAGCCACCATCGACGGTGGTTTTCGTCTTTGTTGTTCTCGACTCCGTTCGCGGCTAGATCAACTTTTGAGGCTGGACCGATATTGGCCGTTTTTTCTACCGGAAATTCGAGTTGGTCGGTCTTTGTTTGGTTGGCTGACGAACGTGAATGTTCTCGAAGTGACTGCCAGTGTCTGTACATATGTGGCAGAACCGTTCTTTTGTTATGATGTCCCTGATGCATGGAGGCAGTGTCAGTGTTTGGACTCCCACAGTGTCAACTGTCATCACTACATAAACTGATCCCGAGGTATTTACATAAATACATACGTACGTTCTCGAATCGGCTATATGACGATCTTGGATACTACACTATAGTAACCATTTTACTCCATTCCTTTCGTCGAGTCAAAACGGATGTTGCGGATGCGGGCTAACGTGAATGTTCAATGTTGTATGTATCGACCATTTTGAAGTCGTCGAATGGCTGTTTACATTGTTGTTGCGTTGGCAAAGAGACGACGTATCTCCGTCCTTCAATGGAGTCCCTCGGCAAGTTTATGAATTAGCTAAGCTAGGGTTCCGTGATCTAGTGTGAATTTCATCATATATAATGGAGCAGTCCGGTGAAACTTACGACCCCTTCCTCCTTGACATTCCTTCCTAACACGTCGTCGAAGCTATCCGTTTCGCTACAGCTGCCATGTCTTCCGACGTACAGTCTGCTGTTGAGGCTCTTCGGATGAATGATAACGTATCCCGTATGCACTTTTATTTTCAGAAAATTATTAGTCTGATAGGTTGATGCAGTCATAATGGTTACTGCTATTGCATACGATTATGGTGAGATTCCTTTGTACTCTATCTTCTGACCCAAGTGATAATTTGATCAGTACTCACCCTTTCAAGCGAGGTGAGATATCTCGTTCGACACATCTGAGTCGGACCTCTGGCTGACGAGACTTCAAGATACAGTACATCTGGGCAAGAATCATTATTTCATCTGGGCAGCACTTTATTTGACAGTAATCACAGCTCAAACCGTTCTCTTTTGTTTCTGCAATTTTCTTTTGTGTACGTATAGATTCTTTCCATATTTTATATGTTCGCATTTTCTGAACAGTCCTGTAGGTCCGATACTTCGGCATTTACGTGTTCATGCAAGTATCCGTTTACCATGCCATGCGTCTGAATGCTAATATATGTTCTAGTATACAAGGCCTTAGTGAGTTCGTCAGTACTTAAATTGGTATTGATTTATTTATCACGGATTCACAGTCGGTAGTTCATTTCTTCCGGGGCCGCAGACAGTAAGTTTTTCTTGCTCTGAAAACATTTGTCATTAACGATTGTTGTCCCTGCAGTTGTATGTGTCCAAATTGATACTGAAAACATATCGTTACTGAGAATATTTGCGTAGGTGTAAGAAATCACTTTTCTGTCGAAACCGTTGGTATATTGTGACCAAAAATTATTTAGGTACTGTTTTGACTCTGATGGTGTCCTGGGGATACCAAATTTTCATTGTCGCTGCTGATTGTAAGTTTCTGCGCCCGTGTCCTTTGGTTCCCCCAACAATGACCATTCTTTCAAATTAAAGATGTTATGATGATGCGGGTGTATGCCATGTGGAACCGATCCAGACCAATCCTTTACATCCTTGTGTTCGTTTACATCTTGCAGATCGTCGTTTGCACTCCTTTGATGGGCGTTTATCTCAACCCCACAACATATTTTTCAAGTGTGTTTTACATCTATTTGATTAACTGTTGCAGCCCTTATCCACAACGTCCTCTTCTAGTTTCAGTCGGCCAAGTTGCCAATATCTCTTTTTGCACTGCATCCAGCATACCGCTGTCGAACGTATACATGAATTTACCGCGGTTCCTTTTTGGTGCCATGCTCTTGGGTCTCGCTATTTTCCAGACATTAAAGCAGTCGCTTAGCATGTACAAAGCAACGAAGCGGTGGCAGCCTAACCAATACATACAACTCTTTGTGAGAGACGGTATTTTTTACTTTACCATGTATGTTTCACCTTTTACATTTATTCCGCTCACTGATCATACTTCTCAACTCCTAGAAACCTTGTGAACAACATCACAGACATAATGATCCCTGGCGAAATCAACAGTAACTTCGTGCTCTTCATGGACCCATTTTGTGATATAGCCATGTGTGTCATGGTTCCGCGGTTCATCATCAGCGTGCGTCAGCTGTTTGACCGTGACGTCCGTGGCTTTCAGCTGGGGGCTGACACCGGATTTGGTGTATCGTCAAAAACCATCGACAGTCGCGTCGGGGACGTGTCTGTGATGGAATTTGCTGGCGTCGAGCGAGGTCAAACCGATTCTGTCGATGGAATTTTGGAAGAATCAAGGGCCGTTCCACTCGAGGAGATGGGCGGTGCCAGTATGGGTCAGGTTTGAAGGTGGATATGAGCGCGTCCGGGGATGTACTATGACGGGGGACTCGGATGGTGTTTTTACTCGAACATAGCAGGTTCTTCATGCATTCGCTTTTTTTTTTGCGTCGATGTATGGGTCTCCGTACGATAGGGTGTCAGAGTGTAATGTAAGCGACTGAATGGACGTAAGATTCGAGTATTAGTTCACCCGTAACGAACGAGACAGATTCAACCTTGGAGACTTGGAGTTGAAAAATAACAGACGTATTCTGGGACGATAATAACAATATATGATATTCTGGATCGAGTTCACTGCAGGGTTATCCTGCGCCAAGATCTTGTCTGATCGCAATCACTGCCACAAACGGGCGGCGTGACTTACTCTTAGAAATGGAATTTTGAGCTCGGCCCCTTCATCGAAATCGCGATCCTCGGAGTGGCGTAGTCACGGAGGATCTGCGGTTCTACTCGCACGTTTCTTTTCTAACCTGACTCTGTAGTAACGTCGGTGTGCAGCCGTAACGCGACATGCTAGTGCACATGACCAATACTATAGTTGATCCGGTCGTGCAGCAGTGCGTCATGTCGTCGGTGCGCTTGATGATGTGTAGTAAGTACTAGTCGGCTGGTGGCCTCGTTAGAAATAGACAGATCATTGAATTTCCGGGAAAAAACCTGATGAAACTACAATCTTTGATCTGGCCATAAAAGCCTCGAACAAAATTACCGACGTGCGTGCGGTCATTCCGGAGAGGCTGCCCTAGGGTCAACTTTTTTTGTCGTCTACACGATGAGATTGTCAGGTTGAAATGCCGCTCCACGCTTGCAACGTTGACTCTGTCTCTGTGAACCAATGACATTACTGCAGCTCCAGCAAGCCATCCTGAGCGCGTACGATTCGTTACCTACGAGATCCGTTCATCCCGAGCGGCATAGAAAAAGGACCACAAATTTGCCTCTCTAAATACGTGCCCTTCGTATCCGCGAGTAAGCATGGTCACTTCCAACTCACTCTTGAACGCAATGTACGCGCGTGATGGGTATTCCCTCCCTTCTTAGTCTTCTACTATGTCATTAACAAGGATGGATTTATGCACGGGGACATTCGCGACGTGAACATCCTAGTGTTAAAGACGCAGGAGAACAAGTATATGTTTGTAGATTTCGATTGGTCGGGCAAGGTTGGAAAGGTGAAAGATCCCGTTTTGGTCAATACCATGGATATCAAGCGGCCGCGGGAGAAGTTTGACGGGACGTAGATTTTCGCAGGTGACGATTTGTTCATGTTGGATCAGTTGAAGAGATACTTCCGCGAGGGATGCATGTGAATCTAAATAGACCGCCGGGCATTTACCCAGTACCCGCGTTCTCCTACAATCGGCCTGCTGATCTTTCACTTTTGTAATGGCGTGTCCAATCGTGAGTAATTTTCTTTGGTTCAGCGAGCGGAGCATGACCTTGGCCTCGATCAATCAATGTATGTAGCTGATTTTCGACGGGTTCGAAAAGAAGATTTTACGGGTTTGATCGCCACCATTGCAATCGAGCCTGTCAGCCACTGGTATCCATGTCAGCCGCACGGCCAAAGGTATGGTTTAACACTTACCCGCTCCAGGTTTCTAAATTCTCGTCATTATCTCTCATTCGGCATATCCCGTACGTCGTGCTCCTTCAGGGTGTCATTGGACGTAAAACCTTCAAAGAGAAGGGCTTTCAAGTTGAGATTGATGAAGCTTCGACGTGGTCAGTACTCTAAATTCGAAACGTCGCGATCCTGCGGCGATGACAGATTTGCTCAGAGCAGTTTCAAGCAGGGAGACATTCCGGGTTCGTTCCTCTTCCAGGTGTGGCTGTGTCGCCCTTTCGGGAACGTAGCCAAGCTGACTGCTGGCAGGATAGCCCCCCAAGTGGCTCGACAACAACTCGATCCGTGTCCTCTGCCAGTTCTTCAAAGTCAGAATAGTTTGAGTTTGAAGGGACAGCCGGGCAAGAAATGCTGTGTGTTCAAAGTGAACAGACCATGACGACGGGCAAGCTGATAGTATGGTCGCAACGAAAAGACATGTTCGATCCATGCCTGCCGTTCCGAAGCCGGGACTTCAAAGTCACTGTAGGGGAATTCCGCCATACAAGATGCAGATCAAAACGATTGAGGTGCAGGAGATGATTTCCAGGAGAAACAGGTTACGACCAGCCAGTGACCGTGACAATGCAAATTTCTACTATCAAAAAGGCATAGTTGTCTTCAATTCGGCTACATTAGCTTTGAAGCAAGCCAAGACGATCAACGTGTGGAAGACACTTCACTGGGCAGTAGCGTATTATTATCACCAGTGTCGCGTCGACTCGTCGGTTGACCCAGCGCTGAGAGGTTGTGGGTGCGCTGTCGGGCGCCTGTGGTATCGGGGAGAGGTGGAGGCGGCGGTGACATCATCGTTCCACGAATTGTAGAGTTGGTGGGAGTGTTATCGTGTCGTTGTTCGAGGATGAAGCACCATCGCGTTCTTTGGAGCGTACCTGGCGATCGCTCTCGTCGTCGTCAATGTTGTGGTTCTGGGCGTTTTGGAATGTACTAAAACTTTGTTCACTAACGAGATGGAAATAGTGATCCGTGAACTCGATGGTGTGGACGACAAAGAGAACTGTGGACGACTCAGCGAGACGCTCTCCTTCTTAGTCTGTCCCTCGTCTGTTAGATTTTCTCTCACGTCATCGTTGTGCTGTCGATCGAGAGGTGAGTGGTGTGGCGGCGTGTATATCATATGCGAAAACATACAAGAAGTACGGCACCTGGGGAGCGCGGGGCCTAGTAGGTGGATGGCTTATCCTGACTTCCGATAACCCTTGAGCTACAACACGGTGTTGGAGTTGTGTCAGTATTTTTGATCAACTAATGAAAAAGAGTGTTTGAGTGGACACGACCCTTCATTTTCCCTTCTTTGTTGACTTGACCGACTCTTGGGCCTTGTTTCCCTTGCCCTTTCCGACGACGGTGACACCCTTCCTAAACTTAACGAGACTGTTGAGCTCTTGTTTGGCGGCCCCTTTTCGCTTGATGGATCCCGTTCTCGTCCTAGCACACTTGCGCAGTGCGTGAGCCGACGACAGAGACGTACGTGCCAAGCTGGACACGCTCCACAATGCCCATCACGTGCCCAAGCGTTCCCATCCCTCTTCATGGCACTCGTTCGAACGAGACGCGACAGCCAAAAGTAAGCATTACAACCGTGTCCAACCTCCCAGTTGCTCCCTCGAATCAGCACTCCCCTCGACCTGATCGCGTGGCAGCATGCTCACCAGAAGAAATACTCGAACCCACGTCTTCTGCCGATGTCCGTGCACGCAGCGAGCTGACCCGCTGGAAAATGCACACGGCGTACCAAGGAAAGAAAGGCAGAGAAACGGAAACGTGAGGTCCCAACTGACGAATTCACCTTCGTATATCTGGGCGAGGGGCTGGGCGGGCTTGGTGTTCTGCAGCTCGACGTCGTCAAGCTGGCCCTCTTTATGCACGCCTTGATACGGGTTTCAAGGGCAGTGACGAGGTCATTGGCGATGATGGGGGCATTGCGTGCGGTGCGCTCAAGGCATTTCAATGTGATTGGATCTCGGTTGCAATGGTTCGCAAGATGCGGTTGGGTCCAGAAATTTCGGACACCCCTCCACCATCTTATCGGGTTGCTGTTGGCGGAGACGTATCTTCTGTGGCAAACGGCGAGCAGGGGTCCTTGGACGCGTCTGCATTGTTATTACAACCGCTGACGTCCTTGCATGTCTCTTTACCGCCGTCGCCGACGCGACATGCACTTGGCCCCAGTCCCTCATTCTGCGACCTCGATCGCTCTCGTTCCTGATGCCCAAGTACTATCCGAGTACGAGCAAATGCGCCGGATGTCATCACGACGACGAGGAGGATTGCGAAAACCTGTCGCAAGCCTACGCCTTGCCTCCTCCCGAGGGACCGTTGGTGATCTCTATTGCCCCAGCACCCTACGAACAATATCCCCGATATGCACACATCCATTCGCCTACACCAGCGAGCAAGAAGAGTTTGAACGCCACACTCTTGGCAAGGACGGGCAAGGATATGGTATTTGAGCAAGCTGGATCGGTGTTTACGGCCGATATCGAAGTCACGCTGCAAGACTTTTTTTTCGAAGGTGTTGATAAATTGGCAGGTTTTGCCTCTGAGAGCAAGAATCGTGAGATTGCTGCTAGAAATCGCGTAATTATCACTGCTGTTCATCTGCCGTTCATTTGATCATCTTGCAGTTTATATGCTCGTATGGTGCGTGTTGATGTTGCTCGCTTTATTTTGTGACTGAGGCATCTTTTCAGGCGTTGGCCATGCGCCTATATCAAACTCGTCGAGTTCAGTTAATCGAACCCCCCCCGTTTATGTCTAATACTATACAAGACACACTAGCCAATTGTCGTCACGATACTCACCCACACCCACCAATGGATAATATTCAGCTACTTTGTGATATGGCACTTCGTTTGTTCCAACGATGATATCATCCTATTGTTGCGGCCCTTGGGGAGAGAGAGAGTGTGTGGGAGACATTCAGTGCCTTGAGAATGACTGTCGTACTTGGGGCCACTCTTTCCCCGAAAGTCTGAAAACCACCTGGTGTGTTGCAGCCATCTGCATTATGTAATACCCGCCATGGGCTGGCGGCGATAATTAATAAATATGGACTACCGTTTGCACCCACATATATCAATCAGGCTGCCACAGCTTCCAATCGCCTGGTGCGAGCCATCACTTTCTAGATCGGATTCCATGCGTCTGATTACTTGGATTTGGTTTGAGGTGTACAAGGGTTGTACATCATAAATTCAAACCACCGAGACACCTCAAGCCGATGAGTCTCTGGCTCGGAGAACTTCGTTGGCATATTAGCCCTCTGAATTGCGTGCCAGAACTGAGGGATAAGCATCCTCCATTGCTTCCACGCTATTACACAAGGCTGCATCATGATGAGAGGGTGCCATTTTTACTTTTTTTTTCGAAATAACAACTTGCCACAGTCTCCAAGTCGCCTAGTTAGTACGAGTCATCGCCTTCTCGATCGGATGGCGTCTGATGGCTTGAATTTGGTTCCAGGTGTATATCATGATTTCATACCACCGAGGCACGTCAAGTCGTCATGAGTCTCCGACTCGGAGGGCTTCGTCGGCGAACTGCTAGCCCTCTCACTTGCATTCCGGAATGAAGGAGAGGCGTCCTCTGTTACTTCCGAGTCCACGTTATTTACATAAGGCCGGATGGTGATGAGAGGGTGCCATTCTCGTTTTCGAAACAATACCCTTGGAAGTATCCATATCACTGTCATCACGCCTGGCGGAAATGCACAGCATCTGGAACGTTGATTAGTGCGATCATGATATAAACCACTGAAGCGGTATTTTTCTAGCTTTGAACCCATGCAAACGGTGTGGCAATAAGAGACGGAATGAGGTAACATCCTCTAAAGGTCTAGCGTCGGCCACATCACTGTCGGTGGAAAAAGTGGCGGCCTATCCCCGCGCTTCATTGTTATCGTGAGACTCATCAAGTGATATAGGCGGGCCTCATTCCGGTACCCAGTGAGATATAATAGAACGGTTTTCTGATTCACTTACGGTCCTCACTAGCGCACATCTTATCTGTCTCTGCTGCGGTCGCCATGTATTCCGACCAATCCGCTTTCGAGGCTATCCTGACGAATAACTACATATCCCGTAAGCTCATCATACTTTCCAAATGATTGGTCTGATAGGTCGATGCAGTTGTAGCTGCTACTGCTATCATATATGACTATGGTGAGACGTCCTTCCGGTGTAGTACCAATTGAACTGATAATTTAATCCTCCTGGTACAGTCCTCACCCTCCATAGAGAGGTATGAGATTCTGTTCACCATATCCGAACGTGGGTTAATACTATTTAATGTTAGATAAAATATATTTGGGTAAATGATCCATTTTCATCCTGGTGCTTCACTTGACAGTATCCTAGTTTCAGCCATGGTCCTGGGTTTCTGCAATTTATTTTGTCGTGGGTATATTTCCTTGCTCTATACCTTTGTTCAACAGTTCTGTAGGTTCGCTACTTCGGTCTTTGTGTGTTTATGCAAGTATCTGTTTACTGCCACTGTGTGCTTAAATGCTGATTTATATTGAAGTATCAGTGGGCTTTGTGAGTTTGCCATTAAATAGCTGGCATTGCTTTCTGAGTCTATCAAATGGATTTACAGACAGTACTTCATTTATTCCTGGGCCGGTGAAAGTAAGTTTTTCTAAGAACTCTACAAAAATTTGTGATCAATGATTATTATCTCTGTAGCTGTATGCATGTATATTCATGCTAAAGATGGCAATGTTACTAACAATATTTATGTAGATGTAAGAATATCAGTTTCAATCTGGCACCTATCGAACCATTGAGATATGATGACAAACAAAGGTACTGTAATAGGTTTGATAAATGTTTGGGGATATGATATTTTCCTTGTGGCCGCTGATTGTGAGTTCTGTCTTAATCTATCTTGATCTTAGAATTTTTCCTTCAATGACCATGATTTCGATTCAAGTTGTCATGATCATGTAGGTATATGCCGTGTGGAGTCAATCTAAGGCAATCCTTTACATCCTCCTATTTGCTTACACCCTGCAGATCATCATTTGTTTTACTTTAACAGGCATTTATTACAATCCCAGAACTCACCTGTTAAGTGCGTTTCACATTTATTTGACATGTTATTGCAATCTTATTTAGCATTTCTCTTCTAGCCACCGTCATCCAAGTGGATGATCTTTCGTTTTGCTTTGCATCACTGTCAAACAGTCCACCGTCCAACATATACCTAAGTTTACCACGGTTCCTTCTCGGTTCCCTGCTCTTCGGTCTCGCTATTGCACAAACATTAAAACAGTCAATTGGCATGTACAAATCAACGAAGCAATGGCAGCCTAACCGATATATACAACTATTTGTGAAAGACGGTATATCTTACTTTGCCATGTAAGTGATGCTTTTCTATTTCTTCCATTTCCATTCCTTGCCGTCGGTTTTTTACCCATCACTTCTTCTCAACATCTAGGAACCTTATATTCAACATCGTAGACACACTAAACCCCATCAGCAACCTCAACGGTAATGCATTGCTCGTCCTGGGCTCATTTAGTCAGATAGGCATGTGCGTCATGATTCCGCGGTTCATCATCAGCGTGCGTGAGCTGTATGAACGCGACCTCCGTGGCCGCGAGCTAGGGATTAACACTGGATTCGGCGTATTGTCGAGAACCATCGACAGTCACGTCATGAATGTGTCCACAATTCAATTTGGTGGTGTCGAGCAAAGTCTGTCTATCGAGGGTATTGTCGAAGAACCTAGGGCTGTTCAATTCGAAGAGCAGGTAGCCTGTTCCAATGCGGGTCAAGTTTGAACATGGATCGCTGTGGAATCAAGGAGCGTGTTTCTATTTGAAGGCATCGGGTATTCATGCGCGTGTTTTGTTTCTTATTTCAATTTACTGTGTACTATTATCCCTACTTGCCCATGTATAGTTTACGAGACTCGATTGGTGCTGTTGTGTTTGCTTTCTTTGTCTTACTTCCATGACTATATATTCTGCCCATGCATCCCACTTAAGACGCAATCCACTACCTCGGTGTTTTTCGTGCAATCTGTACCACTGTCGCCCGGCGCAGCCACGTCTCACGTTAGAAGCTATGGCGCTGGTGACGCCTGTTCCGTTAAAAGAAACTCTGACGTGAATAAATGTTTGAAATCTTAGATGGTCACCCTTCGTCGATATATTCAGAGTGGCTGGGAGCCCACCGTGAGGCGGGAACACTCGGCGACAGAACGTGATGAACGTATGGATTGAGAGCAGAAGCTATCCAATACAAGATACCGTTCCGTATATATATGCCCTAGCAGAGGCGTGACCGGTGTGATGATAACGATTGGGGATACAGGATGCCGATTTGGTGGCGTACGGTAAGCATTCCAATGCTTACAGTGGCGCCGAAAGCCGCGTAGCTTACTGATGATCTGGTAAACCATGTCAAAGGAAACTTGCCTTTTAATTCATCTGGCTATGCCCTTCCGCCTCTGCGGAAGTCGTCGTGAATGTGAAACCAAAGGGCATCTACAAAAACGAGCCATTTAATCGTACAAAGTTTGTAGGCATGATGCGTCGCTTCTGCTTTCATTTTCAACGGAACGACAGCAATCACTCGCGAATTTTCAGCACGAATCTGAATTTATCCAACGCAGCGATAAGCAGCCCCAGTTGAACCAATTGATAGCAGCGACATCGATTTCGCCACCGACAGCCAGAACAGCCTAATTCATGACGTGGTAAGTCGAAAAGGATACAATCGAGTGATGTTAACTGTCGGAAAGTCAATGAGGGATGTGACAGGAAAGATGGATCAAACTAACCAGAAAGCTCGTCAGGTTGAAGGGTCACGACCATTTTCCTAAACGAAAAGGACGAGGCTCCGGAAGTCTGAGCAGTGAGCCAGGTCGTTCGCATTTTCAACCTGTCCATCGTCGAGTTCGCCGAGGGGAGGATCAGCATCATGAATTCGGACTGTTCGATCCTTGTTAGGCGTTGTCGACGATAACCATGACAGCACTGAACTTGAACGAAATATCACAGAAGGGTATGAGATCCTCTACGACTGCTTGTCCTCTGCCACGAATCAAACATCAGCAAAATAATCAAAATCTTGCAAGGCCTTGCAAGGTTCTCACGACCCTGCGAGTGCTTGCAACGCCGATACCAGCCTTGTCATTGTCATGCAAGCCATTGCAAGACCATGCTAGACTCTAACTAGGCTAGCAATGTTCATACCAGCCTTGCCATTGTCATGCAAGCCCTTGCAAGACCATGTTAGACCGAGTCCGATTACATTCAATCTACAGATATGCGTGAGGTTCGTCCTCGTCCCATTCTTCATTTTCGCCATCCTC